>JADRCD010098966.1:0-10636 GCA_019843815.1 Montemys delectorum | reverse complement strand
CAAGGACTATACAGGGTGGGACTGAATGTTCTGGCAGCATGTGTATATTAGAGGATTGCAAATTCGATCATCAATAGGAGGAAAGGACCTCGGCCTTGTGAAGGTTCTGTGCCTGTGTAGGGGAATGCCAGGGCCAATAAGTGGGAGAGGGTTGGTTGGCAGGCATGGGGAGGGGGGAGGCAAAAGGAGTTTGTTCTTGTTGTTTTTGTTTGTTTGTTTGTTTTTTGGAGGGGAACCTGAGAAAGGGAAAATTTACATGTAAATAAAGAAAATATCTAAAAAAAAATGTCAAAAGTAGGGTTATTGCAGTTCAAGCCCTGTTTATGTTCATTGATGAATATATTTCAGACTGTTTAGAACTTATATAGCAAATTAACTGCTTTTTCTTGCTTCTTTAACTAAATATCTGACAGAAGTAACTTGAGGAAGGAAGACTTATAATGGTTTTTGAAGCATGCTGGCTGGTTTTATGTTATCTTCACATTTTGAAAATAAGAAGCTCAAATAATAGCTCAAATAGACTGATATGTAGGTAAGCTTATGGTGCATTTTCTTGAATGAGATGACTGTTGTTCCTTAGAAGGGGAAGACTACGTCATGGCTCATGGTCTTAAGTTCTATAAGAAAACAACATGAAGTCAGACAGTGGTGGTACATGCCTTTAATCCCAGTGCTTGGGAGGCAGACACAGGCAAATTTCTGAGTTCAAGGCCAGCCTGGTCTACAGAGTGAGTTCCAGGACAGCCAGGGCTATACAGTGATACTCTGTTTCAAAAAACAAACAAACA
Organism: Montemys delectorum; assembly: GCA_019843815.1. Classification (NCBI taxonomy): domain Eukaryota; kingdom Metazoa; phylum Chordata; class Mammalia; order Rodentia; family Muridae; genus Montemys; species Montemys delectorum. The sequence goes on along the minus strand of JADRCD010098966.1, from coordinate 9,848 downwards.
AAAAACAAAAAACAAAAAACAAAAAAGAAAGAAAGAAAGAAAGAAAGAAAGAAAGAAAGAAAGAAAGAAAGAAAGAAACCTGACTTAAGTCTTTATCAGTAAGCTAATAATCAGCATTTATCCATGTCCTCTGCATCAGTTCCTGCCCTACTTGAGAGTTCCTACCCTGCCTTCGCTCAGTGATAGACTATGCTATGAAAACCCTAAATAATTAAGACAGAGATTAGGATGAAAGATATGTGCTTTATTTTGTCACATTGCCTTCAGGGTCAGGAAACAAAGAGAAGAGACACTCAAGCTTCACTAACTTTACATTTATTTAGTCCAGAATCTCAATCTACTGGAATTGTGCTGCTCACATTTAAATTAACTCTTCTCCTTCAGTTAAAGCATTCTGGAAGCATGTCCATAAAGATATCTAGGGGTGTGCTTCTATGGTGATTCTGAATCAAATAAAGTTGAAAATGAAATTTAAACATCCACATTTAGGAATAGCAATATGTAATTTTGAACAGTATTACCCACCAAAAAGGCTACCTCCATACTGTACACACAAGCTATTCCCTATAGTAGACACTAAGCTAAATTCTCAAGTATTGCATACCTTTGAAAAATAAATATCATTTCATTCATTGTCTATTAATAAAACACCACTTATATTTACTGTTATAGTAAATAATTAAGTTACCTTTTGCTATTTCATTGCTTTTATTTTCCCCATATATCATTGCATATTTTATATACAGCCCAAAATCTTTTCAGAGAAGATGCATGCATAATGAATACACAAGCAGATACATTTATATATTCATTTTATATATTCATATAAAATAGTAATGCTATCTCCTTAATATATTTTTCAATATAAGTATAAATTTTAGTCCAAGGAAAATAACTGAGAGCCTAAAATATTCACTTTTAACAGGAATAAAGTTATTTAATTAGTTATAAATTCAACAACAAAACATTTGCTTGATTTTGAATCTGAAGGCATTATGAAAACTTCCCTGTACCTTAGGAGCGAAGTTAAATGTAAAATGTTTTGAACTTCAAGCACCCAAGGTATTAACACATTCTACGTATAACAATCAAGCAAAAATTTAGTATTCGTAACACTGCTGAGAGGTGAATTTGTGAGATGATTTCTCCATTTTGAGGAGAGCTTGAGGTAGTGTTGACTTTGATGAGGCTTTCATAATAACCCTGTTGTCAGAATTTATTAAATAAAAGTTAAGTATGAATCCTTTATAAGATGTCACTCATTAAAATATACTTTAGTAATAGATACTTTATTGTTTATATAATATATACTTGCAACTTATTAACTTATAATACAATTGTCCTAAATAATATGCTAATCATAGAGATTAATTTCAAAAATTGAAAACAGAGAATTCTTGAAAGGAAGTACATTACCTCTGTGCCTGTTAACACTATGCTGTGTCAGTTATTGAAATAAAATGGGTTAGGAAGCTTCCTCTGCCATTTAGGACTTCTCACATACCAATCTAGTAGCAGTCTTAAATATTATTTAGGCTCAGTGAATCATAGCCTCTATGTATCTATTTGTCTACATAGCCCAGATATATCCATTACTTCACACATTCATATATGTTTATACATACATGTGAAACAGAGGCAACATAAAAAAAAAGTTTTAGGAAGTTAAACATTTGAAAGAAAATCAACATGACATGTGATTAAAAATAAATAAGAACACTCTATTTAGATTTATACATTTGAAAAATAATCATTTATTTTTCTGGTGTCTAATTTTAGGACGAAAAGGAAAAGGAGTATGATGAGGAGAGGATGACAAGATTTGATAACAAGGGGAAATGTGAACAAAATAGGTTAATTACATGTATGAAAATGCCATCTGGAGTCCATCATTAGTACCATGAATACACATTAATAAAAAAAAAAAACCTTGAATTTAAATGGAATAAAAGAGAAAATATGATATACCAGATAAATATGAATTCAAATAGGATTTTTAAAATTGAATGAATTGTGTAAATTTTATGAGCTTAAGGTTGAGTGATATAAAAGTGGGAAAATACTAAAACAATAAAAAAACTGCAATAAATTGTACAGGGTATTTGGATGAATCTCAATATATTATACAAATTATACCATCATTAGTGAAAATATAATTATAATATTGCAAATACAAGTATCCCATGAAATATTTACAAGTTTAGAACAGAGGTAATATAGTATATAACACATGTGAAAATGTAAACTTTATTCTCATTAACCTGATTATTATAAATTCTTTCATGTTTGTCTTCTTCCTTTGGAGGTTGAATGTCTATCTTCTTTTTGATGTTGAAATATACCAACTGGTAAGAAATTATTGATATGTCCAATAGTTTATGTTAAAATAGTTTCCACCTGGCACAACAATTAAACAATAATAGCATTGGATAAATGTTTGACATAAATATTTTCATATTCAATTATAATTATCTGCTTATATCAGATGAAAAATATGTTCATGGCTATTACCAAATATAAGCAGAAGAAATTAATGAAAGTTGTTAATCTGTCATTTTATGTACAAAATAAATTCTTAACTATTTTAAGATATTACACAAATAACTTTTAGAGAACTACAAATATATATGGACATTGTACAAGAAAAATAATTAAAATCACTAATTTTATGCATTTTAGTAGATTTGTTTTATGTGCCAATATTCGTATCACTAAAAGTATATCTAAAATATTAAACTCTCTTTTAGTTATTATACTCAATTTAGACCATGATTCTCAATTACTACTTGCATTAAAGGGTATTTTATACCTTTTAAAGATAATTAAAATGATGTAAAATTTACTACTTCAAAATTAATGAAAAATATCTCTAAGCTAAGCACACTGTCAATCATCATTGATCTACACATAAAGAATACAAGGAATAATAATATGAATACACAGTAGATGAATTTGGTAACTTGAAAACACTTTTCTGTTCTTTCCCATTCTGTATGGAAAGCAAATATGCATTTTATTCTGTAAATGCAAATTACAGTAAATTTGGGAACAATATAGAACTAATTATCTCAAGAAATGCAATGTCAAACCTACACAATTGACTTCTGAAATGTTTAATAATAGCATTGTTAATTAATTTTAGATAAGTTTATAAGCATATTCCAAACAGAAATATGACTGAGACTTTTATTTATCCCTTGGAAAAGATTTTAGAAAATAAGGTTAAAAAATAATACTCTTAGGCTCATTTCTAAATGAGGATTGTGTCTTCATATACACATCTTGAAAACTACATTATACCAAAAAAAGATGAAGAATATATGATAAAGTATTGGCGATTTTGCTAAAACTCAACTAAGAAGCTAAGAGAATTAGTAAGAGAAATATCAATTCACACCTGTTTCTGATTCAAAGCAACAAAATCTGATGTTTATCATTAAAGTTTTCAGAAGCCTGGAAAATTGTTTTGTCTTGAAAGTAGAATGAAGAGATAATTGTGTTTCAGTGGGCTGTATCACCTTATGCAGGGTGTTATAACTAAGTCTCTGTGTTAACTTGACATTTACCCCTAATTCTTATATCAGGCTCATGTCACATAATAATAATGGGATACTCACAATAAAAGAATTGTGTAAGGTTTAACCTCTATATATTCATAGTTAAAGTATTACCCAAAGGCAAATAAACCCCTAAGAGCAAAAGTCAGTGAGAGTGTTTAGTAGAAACATGTTATATTTTTCAAAAATGTTATCTAAAATAATTTAAAAGTCTGTTTTAAATTGGAAAAAAAGGAACACATATTCATGACTCTCTGCAGTAAACAATTGAAATGTAATGAAATGGGTATATATATATTCCACACCCATAAAATTCCAAAATACTGAAATATAATATTAATTCCTAATGTCATTTTAAATAAATACTTAATAGAGAGATAAAATAAACATCTTTTAGCACTGTAGGTATTCCTAAATGTTTCATTAACAGAATATTGAAAAATCACCCAAATGGGCATGAAATTAATTAAGACATAGGTAGATTAAAATAGACATAAATAACATAAAATATAGATTTAGAAATTGAGGGTTGTACTGGCTAGTTTTGTTTGTCAACTTGACACAGGCTGGAGTTATCACAGAGAAGGGAGCTTCAGTTGGGGAAATGCCTCCATGAGATCTAGCTGTGGGGCATTTTCTCAATTAGTGATCAAAGGGGTGGTGCAATCTCTGGGCTGTAAGTCTTGGGTTCTATAAGAGAGCAGACTGAGCAAGCCAGGAGAAGCAAGCCAGTAAGGAACATCCCTCCATGGCCTCTGCATCAGCTCCTGCTTCCTGATCTTCTTGAGTTCCAGTCCTGACTTCCTCTGGTAATCAACAGCCATGTGGAAGTAAGCTGAATAAACCCTTTCCTCCCCAACTTGCTTCTTGGTCATGATGTTTGTGCAGGAATAGAAACCCTGACTAAGACAAGGGTGCACATCTATTAAACAATCCAAGCAAAGTGATGAATCAAAATGAGTTATTTCTCTGATAAAATGAACAAAATGTACTGTCAAAATTTTAAGACAGTTAAATTGCATTTAATGTCAAAGATAATTTATAGTCTTCAATAGTTATTTACTTCTTCATTTAAATCCACAAAGCATCATGAAATTGAAGCACCTAGGTAAATATAGTAGCTCAGGCTTTTAGTTCCAGCAGTTAAGAAGCAGAGGCAGAGGCAGATGGTTCTATATGAGTTCCAGGGAAACCTCCTCTATTTAGTGACAAGACAAGAAAGAGCTACACAGTAAGATCCTGTCAAAAAAAAAGAAAGAAAGAAAGAAAAAAGAAAAAGAAAAGAAAAAAGAAAAAGAAAAACATCAAGCACCTAACAGAATAATTAAGTGAAACTATATGAAGTAAATCAACAAGTATAGTCCTTCAAAAATTTTCAGGACACAATTTTACTATAGATTCACTAATCTATATTAGTAATCCCTGATAAATTATGAAGCTGCAATTACTGTTCTTATTTGTCAATTTGACTACATCAGAAATTAGCTAAAACCCCAAAATCGAGGTGCATATATCTGATGGATTTTGCTTAATGGGATTTTCTTATCCTAATCCAAATCTTTGATGAGGGAAGACATACCATTAGTCCAGATCTTTTGATATGGGATGATTCCCTCACTATTCTGGACCACTCCTTCTCCTGGAAGCCTATATAAGGATATGAAAGAATGCAGCATTTGCTCTTGCTGCTTGCTCTAGCCTCACTAGAAAGTCTATTCCTTGACTGGAATTGAAGCCTATTTCTTCAGGATACCAGTATATACTGAAATCTAGCTGATACATTCAGCCTTGAGAACTGCACAATACTGGATTTGTGGTCCTTCTATTGATAGATTGTCATTGTTGGATTAGCTGTGCCAGAGCCTTTGAGTCATTCTAATAAATTCACTTTCTATATACACAGCCAGCAAAATTCATTCTATAAATGCTGTTACTTTAGAGAATCACAAATAATACAAACCCTTCACCTAAATTACAGAAATAAAACTACATAATTTTTAAAGTAAAAAACTTATGTAGCAGGCAAGTTGAATTGCACCTACTACAATATTTAGAATAAATGCATTGGGTAGATACAAGAAATAAAGCAATTGATTCGCTAATAACAAATAGAAGGGGAAATGTTTTCTCTCTCTGTTTTATATATTCTCTTTATGTATATATATGTGCAAATAAAATAAAAGATCTTAACTTGTTACTGTTTTAAAAATATATTTTTATTCTAAGAAAGTATAGTTAGGAGCCTATAACAATTTTCAGGAATATTTATGCACTAAATGTTAGTTTATTTATTGATTACTCATAGCAGCAGTTCAAGACACTTACCAAAGTCACATACTGTCAAGTGTAACTTATCAGGTTTAATCTTGGCTCCAGTACTAACTGAACAAGGTTAAATAAAACGATACACATGCAGAAGTCTTTTCTCAATATTATATTTATAACTCCACTTTCTGTTTAACCCAATACAAGTATAGCTCCACCATGTTTTCATTATACAAAGAAAGAAACTGAAACTCAGGAAATTTATCTCTTTGGAAATTAGTGAGTCCAGTGGGTGTAACTCTGTCTGATTTGACAGAATATTACTTCAGTAAGAAAAAATTTTAAGACTCAGTTCTTAAATTTCATAACACTGATTTTAGTAGTAACTAGATTCCCATGTATATGTTATCATCCTTTCATTCCATTAAAATAACAACATGTATATGGTATTACATATACATACATACATACATAAATACATACATATATACATATATACATATATATGATGTTACTGCAGATATATTCTTAAAGTTATTGCAGATAATAAATCTTAGTTAATTCTAGTTTAACATAACTGAAAGTTCACAACTATAAGATTCTTAAAATCATTATGATGCTAATGTATATTACACAATATTTAATCATTATATATATATTTCATAGTGACAATAAAGAGGGATTTTTCTGTTTTTTTTTTTTTTTTTTTTTTTTTTTTTTTTTTTTTTTGTTGTTTGATTTTCTAGTCAGGGTTTCTTGGTGTAACTTTGGCTGTCCCAGAAATCAATTGGTAGACCCGGCTGGCCTGAAACTCAAGAGAGATTTGTCTGCCCCTGCCTCCTTTGTGTTGAGATTAAAGGCATGCACCACCATTGCCTAAGTGTTTTTAGCAATATAATATTTTCAGTCATTTTATGGTAATACTGTAAATGAACATACATATTTAAACTATTCTTTTGAAAAAAGAAGGATTTCTATACAGATTTCAAAAAAATATTAAATCAGTTTTATAAGATATATTTAAAATAAAGTAGTAGATCTCTGAGGCTTTTTTCTTTCATCCTACTACTTTTTATTTTTTATGTTGATAATTATAGATCTGCAGAAGGGAGATTGTCGATTTCTGGAAATTAAACCCCCCTATTTGCCATTCACAGAAACTTGCTATTAACTTACAATAAGTTCACATAAATTGTTTCCTTTTCAATGCTAAAGCATTTTCCTAAAGGAAAAGGAGTGTGCATTTATAAATTATCGTCTTTAGGAAATATTGTATTCATGAGCTTGGTGCTTGAATTTGCTCAGTTTTCTGAGATATATTTTTTAACCTATATGTGATAGGTGAGGAATGATGCTCATTTTAATCGAATTTTAGCTAAATCAAATAGAAATAGAAAATGTACCTAATATATAACTTGAATTGGCTCAGAATTAGCCATTGTCTAGGATGAAGAAATTATTCATTTGAAAAGAATGATTTTTTTGAAACTAAGAGGAATTGAATTCAAATTCCAGCACCCATTTAAAATGTTGGACATGGTCACGTGTGTCTAAAACCTCTGTGTTCCAGAGTGTGGAGACAGGCATATCCTGGAAGATCACTGGTGAGATATGGTAAGATAGGCCACATGAAATGGCAGTCTTCAGGTTCAGTGAGAAACAGATTCTCAAAATATAAGTTTAAAAGCCTTAGAGGAAGACACCTGTGATTCCCCTTTGACCTCTGAATGATGCATGGAATATGTGCAGAAATGGATATATATACATATACATATATATATATATACATATATATATACATTTATAATATGTATACATATATATATATGTCTGCTAACAGCACACCACATACACATACACACATACACACATGACAGAGAGAGAGAGACAGAGACAGACAGAGAGAGAGAGAAGAGAGAGAGAGAGAAAGAAGAGAGAGAGAGAGAGAGAGAGAGAGAGAGAGAGAGAGAGAGAGAGAGAGAGAATTGGCCAAGTTTCATTTTTTTTCCATTTCAAGTCATAAATTTGCAGTATAATACTTTGAGAAGATGTCAAATAAAACAAAAGGGGATTACATAGAAATTTGACCCAAAAAGGACAAAGTATTGGGTAAAGAACCTCTAATGTTAGCAACCATAACTAACTTTTACCTGAGTGGTACTGTGAATTAAAAATTGTTGTTTAGAGCTTCATGTGCTTTATCTTATATATGGCTTCTAACACATGAAGAAAAATGCACTACATATTATTACATATTGACTTTTATTAACTATCAACTTGACTGGCTCATGAGGCCTCCAGACAAATTGGGAACATTATTCTGTATATGACATTGAGAGTGCTTCTTGGAGGACATCAACATTTAAATCAGTGGGCTAAGTAAAATAGTGATTGATCCCTAATGGATACATATACACAATTGTATATGAATATGTGCAGTGGCAGTATAACATATGAAGTTGAACAACTCCTGACTTGAATCCTTAGATGGAAATCTGGCTTTGTTGTTGACTTGGGGAATTGCCTCCTCATGTGACTTTACTTCCTGGACTGAGAATGTTTTTTATTTTTATTTTTTTAAATCTTTGTGCAGCCTAGTCATTATCCAACTCCTGGTCCACCCTCTGGCTATTCCTCATCCCATACCTCCTCCCCTATCTCCAAGAGGATGTCCTCACACACACTCACATACCCATCACTACCTCACCAGACCTCCCTACTCCTTGGGGCCTCCAGTCTCTTGAGGGTTAGGTGCATCATCTCTCACTGAATCCAAACCTGGCAGTCATCTGCTGTCAGAGGCCTCATATCTGGTGTTGTATTCTGCCTTGTTGGTTTCTCAGTGTCTGAGGGATCTCAGGGGTTCAGGTCAGTTGAGACTGCTGGTCTTCCCTTGGGACCACCCTCCTCCTAAGCTTCTTCCAGCTTTTCCCCAATTCAAACAGAGGAGTCCCCAGGGCGTCTGTCCATTGGTTGGGAGTAAGTATTTGCATCTGACTCTTTCAGCTGCTTGTTGTGCCTCTTGGAAGGCAACCTTTCTAGGCTCCTGTCTGTAAGTACATCATAGCATCAATAATAGTGTCAGGCCTTGGTGCCTCCCCTTGAGCTGGATCCCAATTTGGGTTTGTCACTGGAACTCCTTTCCCTTGGTCTCTTCTCCATTTTTTGCCTCTGTAGTTCTTTTAGACAGGAACAATTCTTGGTCAGAGTTTTCAAGTCTTTCAGGACCTAAAGGGTGGGACCTTAGATAAAATGCCCTACAGTGAGGAGAGGGAACTTGTAGAGTCCACCTCCAGTAGAAAACAAGGTATCAAGTGGAAAACTTAGGAATCTTAAGAGAGCCTGCTCTAAGAATGAAGCCATTGTATGGCTTCATCTTCAGCTCCCCAGCTGTTAATTGTAAACTACTCAACCTTTATAATCATGTAACCAGTTGTTTAAAATAAATCTTTTCATATCCCTGCTATATGCAAGCAAGTAACCCTATACTTATCCAAGGATTTTCCAATTTGTGTTTCCTATTTCTTTGAAGACTCTAACTACCACAGGTAATTGTAGCTGAAACTTCAACTTGATCAAAATATCTTTTCATGATAAGTATATATTCACCAATATAGTTTCACATAAAAGATTTTCTCCTTTAAGAGCTTCATAGTCAGCTTCAGTCTTTGGTTCTAGTACTGATACCTGTACACATAAAGTGCTTTTCCCAAATGTTGTAGAATATTTTTATCAATAACTTTTCCTACAGATGCAGGTTTTACTTTCATTACCAGTGGCATATTGCCCTGTAACTGTTCATTATTTGTAGGTCCAAGAGCTATGGTTGACCACAGCATATGTTTTAAGGTTTCAGGGATATACTTGGCATTTTCCATACATATCTTGGCCATACTTTTGCATTAGGCTTCAGGTTCCTAGTAACATGTAGTATCATGGTTTCTTTTTCACTAGGCAGCTACTTATCAGAAACAAAATGCCAGATCCCATCCTAAGCCAGAGGACTGAACCATCACAAACCAACAC
>JADRCD010098961.1:0-12977 GCA_019843815.1 Montemys delectorum | reverse complement strand
GTATGTATTGTGCAAATGTGAGCACATGTAGTATTGCATATATGGAGGTCAGAGATCAGTGCTAGATATCTTTCTCAGTTGTTCTTCACATACTTTTTGAGATAGAATATCTTACTAAACCTGTAAGTCATTAATGCAGCCATACTGTCTTACTACAGTTCCAGGGATCCACCCACCCTTGGGACTCACCTTCCACTCTCTCCAGCACTGGAATTAAGTTGTACTATTATTCCCTGCATTTTATGTGGATTCTAAGGATGGGAGCTAAAGGTCTTCACTTTTGATTTAGCAAGTACTTTGCCAACTAGCCTTTCAATAGTTTATTACATATTTTTTATATAATTGCTGTTAAAATAGAGACTGATAGATTAATGACTTCATTCAGCTAAATGCAAATGCAGATATCATGTTTCCTAATTTGGAACTAACCTGTTAAAATTTAGGAAAATATACCCTAGCAAAATAAAAAAAAGTAGTATCATCCTTCATGAAGAAACATATAAGACATAGAATACAGATATTAATTACTACTGGTCACATTTTATTTTTTATCTCTTTCATTCTTGAAACTGAACCTGGGACCACGGTAGATGTTGATGAATGTTGTCCTGAAATACCTTCATGTATATATTTTAGTAAAATGGCAATATATAAATAGTCTCTTTTGCCAGATTACCCAAATTTATTTTAGTCTACTTAATGCTTTGTTTTTGACTGTGTGTAATCTAGATTTCCTAAGATTTGATTTGTAGCAAAGGCTGACCTAGAAATCCTCCTGTTCTAATTTCCTGAGGGTTAGAATTAGAGAGGTGAGCCTGTAATATCTGGCTTTAAGTTGAATTCTTAACACATTTAGGCTAATTCTTACTAAATAATTTTTGAAGTTACTGGGACATATTAGGAATGCTTAACTTATATAATTACTTACTTATGTTTAAGCTGGTCTAATTGGAGTTTCTTTAAGGAATTTTAAACTGTAAATACAATCCATAGAGAGGAAAATAGCTTACATAGATACCTGTAAATATATAGATAGATACAGGTAGAAAATTCATATTTCAGATTGGGATTTTCAGCTCACTCTCACTTTCAATTAATATAAAAGAGCTTATTGTAGCCTTTCCCTCCTTTAGATAGCCATCACTGTTTATATAAGAGAGGGAGAAAGAGAGAAGAGAATATGTTAATGCACTACACTTGTGAGCACCATGAATATGTGGGTTTCCAGAGACTGTACTCAGATCCTCATCCTCCAAGTGTTTTAACCTACTGAGCCTTCTCCTTGGTCACACACACACACACACACACACACACACACACACACACACACACACCGGGCTATGGAATTTACTGATAGACTAAATTGAGTTTATTTGCTGAGTCAGTTTAGGGTAAATGTGTATGTAGACTAAATTTTGAGTGACAGATTGAAGGACTGATAGCTGTCATACTGGGTGTCTTCAAATCTCATTTGAATTCATAAGATTCTGTTTGTAGCTTGGGTTTCTGACAACTGTCAGAATCCCCACTGGATGATGGTAAGGTCAGGTTTAGGTAGGCCTATAGGATTTGGAAGTATGAACATGGATGGAGGACTCTGACAAGATAGAGTTCATTGAGGAGCCTGAGGTATGGAAATGAGGCAAATGAAGTGATTAAAGGTAGCCTGAAGTAAGACTGACAACAGAAAAAGGAAAGAGGATAGGATCAGAGATGAGGAGGACACAACATTTGTCCCAATACAGGGAGTAACTGGGACCAGTGGAACCCAGCCACACAGGATCTCTGCCAGTCCAGAGGCATGAGTTCCTACAGGTCTGTCAGGGCCAGTGCCCTGAACAGACTTTGGGTGCAAACTCTGCATTGAGTCTCATAATACCCAGAGGAGGTTCTACTCTAAAGTGCTCTACCATTAGAGAAGGTGCTCCCAGGATCATGGGATCACAGGATCCCAGAACCACAGGATCACAGAGATAGTTTGATGCTGAGGACTTCTGAAACACCAGGATTAGAAGAAGAACAGGCTCCAGTCAGATATAGCCAGGGCAGGTAGCACTAGAGAGAACCAGATGGCATGAAGCAATCATAAGCACATAAAGAACAGAAAGCAAGGTTACTGGACATCATCAGATCCCAATTTTCTCACGAGAGCAAATCCTGGACACACCATCACATTGGAAAAGCAAGATTCAGATCTAAAATCACCTCTCAAGATGATGATAGAGGACTTTAATAAGGATATAAATAACTCCTTCAAAGAAATACAGGAGAGCACAGGTAAACAGCTAGAAGGCCTTGAAGAGGTAACACAAAAATCCCATAATGAACTACAGGAAAACACAATCAAATTGGCAAAGGAAATGAAAGTAAAACATTGAGGATCTACAAAATGGAACTAGAAACAATAAAGAAATCACAAAAGGAGACAACCCAGGAATCAGAAGTCCTAGGAAAGAAGCCAAGAATAATAAATGCAAGCATCAACAACAGAACACAAGAAATAGAAGAGAGAATCTCAGGGGCAGAAAATACCATAGAAAACACTAACACAACAGTCAAAGAAAATAAAAAATGCAAAGACATCCTAACCCAAAACATCCAAGTAATCCATGACACAATGAGAAGAACAATCCTAAGTATAATAGATATAGAAGAGAGGGAAGACTACCAAATTAAAAGGCCAGTAAGTATCTTCAAAAAAATTATAAAAGAAACTTTCTCAAACCTAAAGAAAGAGATGCCCATGAACATACAAGAAGCCTACAAAACTCCCAATAGACTGGACCAGAAAAGAAATTCCTCCCATCACATAATAATAAAAACACCAAATGCACTAAACAAAGAAAGACTATTAAAAGCAGTAAGGGAAAAAGGTCAAGTAACATGTAAAGGCAGACTTCTCACCAGAGACTATGAAAGCTAGATGATCCAGGGCAGATGTCATATAGTCCCTAAGAGAACACAAATACCAGCCTAGACTACTATACTCAGCAAAACTCTCGATTACCATAGATGGAGAAAACAAGATATTCTATGACAAAACAAAATTTACACAATATCTTTCCACAAATCTAGCCCTACAAAAGATAATAGATGGAAACACGAACATAAGGAGGAAAACTACACCCTACAAGAATGAAGAAAGTAATCTTTCAATGAACCCACACAAACATAATTCTACTTTTAATAACAAAAATAAAAGGAAGTAACAATTACATAATATCTGTTAATATGGATATTACTATTACAAACATATCCTATTCAATTGAAATTCAAAAATACGAGGAATTAAAAATTTGTTGGCTGTCATCCAGTCATCTCTCTAATTGGTAATTGGATAAACAGGTCCAATATTGTACAATCCGTATACACTTTTGCTTGTTTGTATCTGACACTGTCTTGCTGTGTACCACATAAATGGTCTAGAAATCATGTTTCTCCTATCTCAGCCTCTCTACTAGTAGGATTGCTTATTTGAAGTTTGTATATAATACAATGGTATTTAGAACAGCTTACATACTTCAAAAATATACAGTCAAAAAAGCATAGACAATAGATAATTAATTTGGGAGGTGTCTTGTAAGAGAACAACAAAGAGTAAGATCGAATGCTTTGCTGAATGTGTGTAACTATTGCATCAATTTTGAAGAAGGGGACTTTATATGTAACTCTTTCTTTGAGATGAATACTTTTCAAAGCCATAATAGCCAATGAACCAAATTCTTACCCTCACCTAATATCTGTGCCCCCCTCCAACCAGAACCATTGTTCATTGAAACAGTTGGTGAATGACTTCACGGATAGATTATCTTAATACACACACAATTTCTTTTTTTAAAACTATTATTATTATTAGATATTTTCTTTATTAACATTTCAAATGATATCTCCTCTCCTGGTTACCCCCATAAAAAATATTAAAAACAAAAACATAAAACTAATCCTATTTTCTTCCCTGTCCCCGGCTTACCAACCCACCCTTTCCCACTTCCTGGCCCTGGCATTCCCCTAAACTGGGGCATAGAACCTTCACAAGACCAATGGCCTCTCTTCCCACTGATGATCGACTAGGCCATCATCTGCTATACATATGCTGCTGGAGCCAAGAGTCCCACCATGTGTGTTCTTTGGCTGATGGTTTAGTCCCTGGGAGCTCTGAGGGTACTAGTTAGTTCATATTGTTGTTCCTCCTAAGGGACTGCAAACCCTTCATCTCCTTGGGTCTTTTCTCTAGCTTCTTCATTGGGGACCATATGCTTAGTCCAATGGATGTTTGTGAGACTCTACTTCTGTATTAGTCGGGCACTGTAGAGCCTCTTAGGAGACACCTATATCAGGCTCCTGTCAGCCAGCACTTGCAGACATCCATAGTGGTGCCTGGATTTGATGATTGAATATGGAAAGGATCCCCATGTGGAGCAGTCTCTGGATTGTCCTTCTTTTAGTCTCTGCTCCATAGTTTCTCTCTGTCATTCCTTAGATGGGTAATTTGTAAGAAGGAATGGAGCATCCACACTTTAGTTTTCCTTTTTCTTGAGTTTCTTATGGTTTTTGGGTTGTATTTTGAGTATTCTGAACTTCTGGGCTAATATCCACTCATCAGAGAGTGTATGCCATGTGTGTCCTTTTGTGATTGGGTCAATTTGCCAGTTGACATAGCACCATTTGTTGAAAATTTTATCTTTTTTCCACTAGATGGTTTTAGCTCCTTTGTCAAAGATCAAGTGACCATAGGAGTGTGGGTTCATTTCTATGTCTTCAATTCTATTCCACTGATCCACTTGCCTGTCACTGTACAAATACCATGCAGTTTTTATGACAATTGCTCTGAAGCACAGCTTAAGGTCGGGGAGGTGATTCCATGAGAGGTTCTTTTATTGTTGAAAATAGCTTTTGATAGCCTAGGTTTTTTGTTATTCTAGATGAATTTGCAAATTTCTCTTTCCAAGTCTGTGGAGAATTGAGTTGGAATTTTGATAGGTATTGCACTGAATCTGTAGATTGCTTTCAGCAAGATGACCATTTTTTACTATATTAATCCTGCTAATCCATAAGTATGGGGGATCTTTCCATCTTCTGCAATCCTCTTTGATTTGTTTCTTCAGAGACTTGAAGTTCTCCTCATTACAGAGCTTTCACTTGCTTGGTTTGAGCCATACCAAGGTATTTTATATTATTCTTGTTTTTTTTTTATTTTTTGTTTTGTTTTGTTTTGTTTTCATTTGGTTGATTTCAGCCCTGAGTTTGATTATTTCCTGAATTCAACTCCTCTTGGGTGAATTTGCTTCTTTTTATTCTAGAGCTTTGAGATGTGCTGTTAAATTGCTGGTGTATGGAGGAACTTAAAGCTATGTGTTTTCCTCTTAGGACTGCTTTCATTGTGTCCCATAAGTTTGGGGATGTTGTGGCTTCATTTTCATTAATCTCTAGAAAGTCTTTAATTTCTTTCTTTATTTCTTCCTTGACCAGGTTATCATTGAGTAGAGTGTTGTTAAGCTTCCACGTGTATGTGGGCATTCTACTGTTTATGTTGTTATTGAGGAGCAGCCTTAGTCCATGGTGATCTAATAGAATGCAAGGAATTATTTCAGTCTTCTTGTATCTATTGAGGCCTGATTTGTGACCAATTATATGGTAAATTTTAGAGACGCTACCATGAGGTGCTGAGAAGAAGGTATATCCTTTTGTTTTAGTGTAAAAAGTTCTATAGATATCTGCTAAATCCATTTGTTTTATAACTACTGTTAGTCTAACTGTGTCTTTGTTTAGATTCTGTTTCTATGATCTGTCCATTGGAAAGAGTAGGGTGTTGAAATCTCCCATTATTGTGTGTGGTGCAATGTGTGCTTTGAGATTTAGTAAAGTTTCTTTTATGAATGTAGATGTCCTTGCATTTGGAGCTTAGAGGTTCAGAATTGAGAGTTCATCTTGGTAGATCATAACTTTGATGAGTATGAAGTGTCCCTCCTTATCTTTTTTGACCACTTTTGGATGAAAGTCAATTTTATTCGATATTAGAATGGCCAGCTTGTTTCTTGGGACCATTTGCTTGGAGAAATGTTTTCCAGCCTTTTATTCTGAGATAGTGTCTGTCTTTGACCCTGAGGTGGGTTCCCTGAATGCAACAAAATGTTAGGTCCTGTATACATACCCCGTCTGTTAGTCTATGTTTTTTTTTTATTGGAGAATTGTGTCCATTGATATTACTAAATATTAAGGAACAATAATTGTTGTTTCCTGTTATTTTTGTTGTTAGAGTTGGAATTCTGTTCATTTGTAGTTTTGTTTGATGATTACTTTCTTACTTTTTCTAGGATGTAGTTTCCCTCCTTGTGTTGAAGTTTTCGATTATTATCCTTTGAATGACTGGATTTCTGGAAAGATACTCTGTAAATTTGGTTTTGTCATGGAATACTTTGCTTTCTCCATCTATACTAACGGAGAGTTTTGCTGGGTATAGTAACTTGGGTTGGTATTTGTGTTCTCTTAGGGTCTGTATGAGATCAGCCCAGGAACTTCTAGATTGTTTAGTATCTGGTGAGGAGTCTGGTGTAATTCTAGTAGACCTGCCCTGTGATCCTGGGCATTTCTTTAGTTTAGGAAATTTTTCTTCTTTAAATTTGTTGAAGAAATTTACTGGCCCTTTAAGTTGGAAGTCTTCACTCTCTTCTATACCTATTATGCTTAGGTTTGGTCTTCTCATTGTGTCCTGGATTTCCTAGATGTTTTGGGTTAGGACCTTTTTGCATTTTGTATTTTTGTTGACTATTATGTCAATGTTATGTTATCTTCATCTTCTGCACCTGAGATTCTCTCTTCTATCTCCTGTATTCTGTTAGTGATGATTGCATCTATGGCTCCTGACTTCTTTCCATGTTTTTCTATTTCCAGAGTTGTGTCTCTTTGTGATTTCCTTATTGTTTCCACTTCTATTTTTATGTCCTGGATTGTTTTGTTCAATTCTTTCACCTGTTTATTTGTGATTTCCTATAATTCTTTAAGGGATTTTTGTCTTCTGACTTTAAGAGCTTCTATTTGCTTACTCATGTCCTCCTGTAATTCTTTACAGGATTTTTGTGCTTACTCTTTAAGGACTTGTACCTCTTTACCTATGTTCTCCTGTATTTCTTTAAGGGATTTATCCATGTCTTTCTTAAATTCCTCTATCACCATAATGAGACGTGATTTTTAATCCAAATCTTGCTTTTCTGGTGTGTTGGGGTTTCCAGGGCTTGCTGTGGTAGATATACTAGCTTCTGGTGATACCAAGTACTCTTGGTTTCTGTTGATAAGATTCTTGTGTTTGTCTATAGCCATCTGTTAATCTCTGGTGTTAGATGTTATTGCTGTCTCTGACTGGGTCTGAAAACCCATGTCAGTGCTTCTGGGAGATCAGCTCTACCCTGGCAGAACACAAGTGCAAAGGGCTGTGGATCAGCTGTCCCTCCTGGATGCAAATCGATGAATGAAGGCTGCAATTTCTGTGACCTGTGCCTCCCAGCTGGTCCCACTTGAGACCAGGAGTCAGAGAACTTCCTGGAAGGAAGATCTCTGTTTGAGGGAAAGGTGTGCAGAGAGGTGTGTAGATCTGCTCTCCCTGCTCATTGTAGATAGAGGTAGAAAGGAACCTGTCCCAGCTACCCTGCCACTTCTGTGGCCTGAGCCACACAGCTAGTCAAGTAAACTTTTTTTTTTAAGAAATAAAATAAATAATTCCACACACCATTTCTTAAACGAATGTAATCTGTTCCCTGTGAGCTGAGACTGAAGACAGTGACTCAAGTCAAATAGTATTGACCTTACCAGGAAGTCTGTATCCAAAAATCGTGCCTAAAATTCATTCCTTGGTGCAGTAGAACTGTCACCTCTCAGCTTAGGTATGATGGACGTAAAATCCTTTGGTGATGTGAGAGTCATTGAAGTAAAGCCTTATTACAATGAACTCCAACATCTAAAAATTGTTCTTAGATTGGGCTTGTAGCACAGTAAGTGTCAAGATTTTAAACTCTACTAAAAGCAAAACAAACAAATGAAAAAACAACAAAACTATTTATGTTCATTTTTTGAAAAAAATAAAAACAGTAGTGGAGTATTATTTTACAATATACAGTTAACATGTTTAGGGTTATTTAAATTTTATATTGATAAAAACATATATATTTTCAGTATTGCTGTAGACAAGCATTCCTGTAAGATTGTTCAATTGATTGTTGTTTTATATCAAACAACTTTTATAATACTCATTTTTATATTGTAGCAATATTTTATAAATTTTAAAGTATATGACAAAATAAAAAAATGAAAAGAAAAAGAAAAGAGAATGTGTGGGTGATGGTGTCATGTTCATCTTAACATTCATCAGCCACAGGCTTAAAAGACGAGAGAAGTCAGAAGACCAGCTTCTACCTTGTGCTTGCAGAAGAAAACTCAAATGAGGATTCTTAAAGACTGTCTTCATTGGATCAACTTCATTTCAAACTGTGAGCTCCCTGGAGAAAAATCTTAGCTACATGAGTGTACAATCAAGACAAACAAAATCTAACTCAAGGGATGCTATGCTTTCTACAACAACAGTTTATCCAAACCAGATCTGTTTAAACCATAAGATAATCACATTACTTGAAATACTTCAAAAGTAACCAAATGCTAAGTGTAATTCAAATGCATTCCAACAGTGATATTATCTGACTTCAAGGCCTCACCTCTTTAAAGATAAGCAGAATCCTCCAATTCAGCAAATGATAAAATAAATATCCATTGTAACAGAAGAAGAATAGCATAATATGCTCACTTTCTAGCAAAAAAAAAAGTTTATATCAATATATTCACAACACAATTAAACACAAAAATCATGAGCTAATTAAAACTGCTGCTTTAGATTTTTGTCTGTCTGGTTGGCAACCTTGCTCAAACTGAATGACTGCCAACCATCAGGAGCAACTATACCATTATCAAAACAACAATGGTGTCTCTTTTTTTCTTTTATCTTTTATGGTTGACTTGTAAACTCACTGTTAGTAAACTTGTTTGTGAATATGCCAGTTCAAGAATACAAAATAAAAAAAAAATAGAAGCACAAAATTTACAAATGAAAATACTGACATCATAGTTCAGCTCTCCGAACTTGAAGACACAAAGAAGGGTATATACACAG
Source organism: Montemys delectorum (assembly GCA_019843815.1). NCBI lineage: Eukaryota > Metazoa > Chordata > Mammalia > Rodentia > Muridae > Montemys > Montemys delectorum. Next base: position 3,823 of record JADRCD010098961.1, on the reverse strand, counting down.
AAGTTCTGGGATGTTAACTCGCCAAATTACATAGTGATAAAGAGATGCAAAACAGCTTCTTCTGTTTTGAAATAAAGAATAAAGAAAGTGGAGTACAGAAAAACAATTTTTACCTTTGCTCTAACCTACATATGACAGAGGCAATGCATGAAGCATAAACAAGCCCTGCTAATGAACAACCCAACTATTTCAGCTATAATAGTTAATATTTACACTTTATGAACACTTAAGAGTGTGGGTAAGGGTAGGGTTGGGGATGGGAGAGTGTCCATCATACCATCATAGAAATTTTTTCCCACTTGGAACTCTAAATATAGTTCAGCCATTAAAGAGTACTTGGTGTTCTTGCAGAGGGGCGGGGGGAGTCAGATTCATAGCATTCATAGTCAGTCAGCTCATACCTCTTCTGGCTTCTGGGGGCACCTATACACATATTTACCTTTACACAAAACACATAAATAATAAATTAAACACTTAAATACTTTGTCTCACAATGTGGTCTATACATATCAAGAGCACACAACAGCAACAATAATATCTGGCTCTGTCACACTACACCTGATCACAAGTAATTCTAAACAAAGCAGATAAAGAAAAACTTGGATTTTTATGTTACTGAAAGGATGTAATTATGCAAGCAAATTATTTTCACAAAGTTTTGATTCATTCAGAACTATTTAACCAACTAAGAATAAGACTGTTCACATTAGCATAAAGTTTTGATATATTCAGAGTTATTAAAGTAGCTAGGAGTAAGACTGTTCACATTTTCATCTTTTGGCAGTACTGAAACACTAAGAATTAAAATTTTTTGTATAGTTTAGACACAATTCTTAAAAAATCCTTCTATTCAAAACATATAAGCCACCAGTTCTTTAATCCCTAATGTTAAGACTATTACAATCTTAGAAAACATAAGTGGTCTCAGAGCCTTCATGACATCTCCCAACACAGGACTACAAGGACAGTCTCACTGTTTATGTTATGGTACAAATAACCATTTCCACAGCTTAAAATAGCCATTCCTCAAAATTGATTTTTTAAGTAATAGACAGTTCTGCCAAAAAGCATTTTGGAAAGGAGATATTATTAATTTAAAACACAAACAGGACAGTTTTGAGTAAAGAATTGGAATGCTGTAGTCCACCTCGACTTCAAGAAGCACCTTTGATAGAACAGCACTATCTCCTTGTGGGTTAATAATAAAAATTCCTAGCTAGGATCTAATTTGAAATGTTCCATTCTACTAAACGTCCACCAAACTTTACTCTTTCTTCCCATAAACTCTATTTTATATCAAATATTTCTAAAAGATGGGGGAAGAGGAAAACCACATTTTAAAATCACCAATGTTATCAATAACTGTGTAGGGAAAGAAAGTCAGGTATCCCATGCTTACTTACATGTCCCTTCACTTCCTTCAGGTTGTCTTAATTATCAATGGCTGATTACATCCATCTAGCAGCTTTGTGCTTTCTATATTCCCATACTTCATTACAATGTCTTATTGTTTCTAACTGCTTAATAACCTAGAGGGTACACAGACACTTCAGAAAAGGACTAAAACATAGTCTTAATTTAGAAAGACAGAAATTCCTGACTTAACTCACATGCCCTCAAAAATCATCCTTGAGAATCTCAACCTCTTCTGTAAAAGAAAAATAACATGCATTTCTCAAATGTAGAAACATTGAGTGTGGGGCAGGGTTCATTAGAAGCAGCACCTCCAAACTAAAAATGGAGAAACACATCACAATCCCAGAACCTGGATGACAGGTAAGAATTTCAAGGTGATCCATAATAACACAATGTATTCAGGGCCAGCCTGAACTAGAAGAGATGCTATCAAAAATACAATAAAAGAAGACAAATATGTTGAGACAAAGAAGGTGGAAAAAAAGAAATGGTGAAACTGGAGGCATCTACACATAGCTCTGCCATCATACTTAAAAAATATCACTAGGAAATTTAAACAGTATCACATATCTGGTTTCTCCATCACTATAGACACTAGGTTAAAAAACAGTATCCCCTGGCATGGGCAAAGAGTCATGGAAGTGACCATTCAATTCTTAAACACATGCAGAACTCATGAAAGGACATGATAAGTATACATTGCTGTATTCCTTCAAATTAGTGAGTCAGAATAAAGAGAAAAAGATAATCTGCTTCACATATGTTACCTTTGTGGAAACTGATATGCAAAATGGAAGAGATACTATAGTCTGCACAAAATAATGTAAAAAAAAAAAATGTCATTTACCAATGCCTAGAGGTACCAACTATATCCAGCACAAGCTAGTGACTAAACTCATATCAAGAGTCATAAGAACTAGCTTTCAGGATGGCTTGCCTTGCTTAGGATTATTTGGTACAGCTACTGGTTTTGGCTGTTTTGAGAGGTGTTTAAAGAGAGGTGTTTTAGTTGGCATAAAAATGTAAAATGTAATGCCACTTAATTTGTCACCAAGTACTGTTATGCTTCACATTTCTTTCAAGGCACAACATTGTTCAAACAAAGCTACCCTGTGGAAATCAGAAGGAAGAAGACTGTTCAGGCCACACCTATCCTTAAAGTCACCCTCTGCTATCAGTTTCAGGAAGGGATATTTCATGGTTTGAAATGCCTAGCTAAATGTAAAGGGGAAAAAAGTTACTGCACCTTTCCAAAATAGCAAAGGACTCATGTAGTTTAAGAAATATTCAACTATATCAAAAATGAGCAGTAATTAACAAATGAGAATCAGTAAAACAAATGATACTGCTGACCTTCCATCTTATGCTAATGTCAAACTTCTGAAAAATAAAGAGTATTCCTCTTAAAAGATGAAGGGGATGGGAGAGAGAGAGAGAGAGAGAGAGAGAGAGAGAGAGAGAGAGAGAGAGAGAGAGGTGGGATAGTGGGATTAGTGTAATTGGTGGTTTGGCCTCTCTGCACTGGATGACACAGTATTTCATTTTAAGTCAAGAACAATGAGATTTTAAAAATGTTCAAGAAACATTACCAGACTTTACAGATCAGAGAAAGAGAACCTGAAAATAGTGTCTAAAAACATTGATGGACAACATTTACTATGGAGACCAGTACAGACTGTGCTCACTGTGTGTTTACTTCCTCATATATGACAAATACTACAGGGTAGCAGACCATTCACATCTTCTAAGGACAATGCTAACAATCACAAGCCAACTGAGTACTTATGACGGCATTTTAAAAAGATATGACTGTGTCTGAGCAGATTTCACCCTAAACCTGAATAAAAGTGAGGAAGGAAGGAAGATGGAGGGAGAGATGGATAGATGGAGAGTGGGAGGGAAAGCAGATAAATGCCACTTCCTAAAGTAAGGTGGACAAAGAATCAGAACCAAAACACATCTATCCTCACCACTTATATCACCCTGCAACATAGCACAAGGCATGGCAGAGAGATGTTAAGTGTTCCCAAAGAGTTGCACTGCAATCAAATCAGAGGGAAAAAGAGAAGCCAGAGAAATACAGCAAAAACAAATCCCAAAAATCCTACATGGGGAGTCAATGAAACCTGAAGGACAGTATTTTACAAGGACTCCAATTATAAATACTCCGCTGACCCCTTACTGGAACTTAGGTCACATGCCACCTACCAATCATTCAGTTAAGAGAAGGGAAAAGGAGGTTCTGATTCAGAACAATAAAGAAAGTATGATGATTCCATAAGGTACACTGTATTGAACATGACCCACAGTACAAAAATGCAAAAGACACATTATTACCTGCCACCTCAAAACAAACCATCAGTAGACAAAGCATACAGCCATACACTGACTGTTTCCACAGGAGTGA
>JADRCD010098955.1:0-16578 GCA_019843815.1 Montemys delectorum | reverse complement strand
CCTGAAGCACAATATTTTTACATATAAAGTATTAACGGTTCCATGCTCAGTTGGAAAAGTCTTACATTTTTGTATTAAGTGTGGGTGCTCAGAAGAGAACTAATCCAAAGAATTTAAATTGTGATCATGTATTTGTTTTTGTAATTTAGTTTTTCAGCATTAGTACCAGTGGTATTCATTTTACACAAAAGGATTAAATTTAAACTCATCCATCTTTAGACCTGAGTCATTTTAAAAAAACGAAATGGAGCATTATTTACATGTATATGCTTATCCTTTTTCTAACTGTCAGGAAGACTTCTCATCTAGAGTTTAAGCTGAGTCTTGTCTGTTGTAAAAATGGTAGAATTTAGGTGCTAAAGCCTAAGTGTTGAGTATAACTTCATTTGCTCTAGTTTGGTTTTATCATCTAACTTGTTACAGAACATTGTTGATAAGGCATAAATCTGTGATAGAAAGGAAGACTCCTGTAAAGCACACGTGGTTCGTGGTGTCTTTGTTTGGACTCACTAGATCAAGAGGTTGTGAGGGGTTTGAGGAATTACAGGAATGAGGCTGTGCTGGGCAGATCTTTTTTCTTATCACTAAAAAAGTAAATACAGTGATAGGGAAATACTTTCTCAATTGTATGAATAAATATTCTAATATATATAAAAAAGAAAATACTAGTAGTGATGTATTATTTTGAAATATACAGTTAATATGTTTGGAATTATTTGAAATTTATACTGAGAAAAACATATGTATTTGCAGTACTGAAGTAGACAAGCATCTACATAACACTGTTAAAGTGATTGTTTTATATCAAACAACTTTTATAATACTCATTTTTATAGTTATAATATTTTATAAATTTTAAGGAATACGACAAAAAGGTATTGTAGGTATTGAAGAGGGGGTCTCTGGAAGGAGTTGGGGGTACAAAAGGGAAACAAGAATGTGATTTAATTCTATTTATTTAAAATATGTTTTTAAATGTTAACAAATTCAGACAAATTGAAATCATGTAACTGTTCTCATCATATTGCAATAAAAGTTAAAAAAAAAAAAACAAGTGTGCCAAAATTATCAAATGAAGAAAAAACTTATACTATTATAAACTCAAGAATTACACGGTGTCTATAAGTGAAAGGCTGTGTCTCTCTGCTTCTTTTATATGTACAAAGACAAACAAAAATTAGACCAATAATTTAAATATATTTGAGTTGTTGAATCAGGCAGGGTTTCTAATGCTATAATGATGCACCACAACCACCAGCAGGTTGTGGAAGAAAGGGTTATACTTGGGTTATATGTGGTCCGTGCTATTTTCCCGCCGGCAGGAATACACAGACACACACACAGGATCCTTCTGCAGCAAACCTTTATTACCATGTGGCGAGGAGAGAGCGAGCCCTGGAGAATGCACTGCTTATATACACCCTGGAGCGGCGTGTTCATCTCTGATTGGCTGTTTGCTCATTACCTCATGAGACGCCTCGGGATAGGCTGTGACTTGGTGCTTTTTGGCCCTAGCACATGTGCAGATGGGCTGAGACTTAGCGTGCTCTGGCCCTAGGCACATGCGCAGACTACGTGTTAAGGGGAGAAGAAACCGGATGCCGGCACCATCTTGTAATGGAGGCTGCCAGCTCAGGTGCAGCTCTCTACAGTTATACTACCATATCTCTCTTTATCATTGAAGAAAGTCAGGACAGGAACATAGAGACAGGATCTGATGCAGAAGCCATGGAGACATGCTATTTAGTGACTTGTTCTTCATATCTTCTTCAGCCTGCTTTCCTGTAAATCCAGGATGACCAGACCAGAGTTATTACTGCCCACAAATAGAGTGCTCTCCTCCATCAATCATTAATTAAGAAAATGACTTACATCTGAATTTTATGGAGGCATTTTTCAAATGAGGGTTCCATGTTTTCAGATAATTCTAGATTGTGTCAAGCTGACATAAGATTAGCCAGTATATTTGAATAGCAATTCTCTCTGAGCTGAAACATCTCCTTCTGTAGAGAGGAAGGAGACTCATGAGGAAATAAAGAAACCTTGCAGTGTAGAAATCTGAAATTTAAAATACTTAAAATAATCTTCCCCAAAATTACAAAAGAAAGGATCAAAAGAGGAAGAGATTGACAAGCTGAGCTACCTGGAAAAGAGTTCGTCTGAAGAGCTGCCTAAAACATGTGTAATCAATGAGCTCGAAGGATGTAGTCATTTATGTTGAAGTTGCGCTTTTTAGTGATGTAGCTTTCTTCTCAATTGCAGCTGTTCTACAAATTAACCTATAAACTATACTCATGTAATCAATTCTGATAAGCACTTTGACTCTTCTGAATGGAGCTTCGTAGATGGTTGCATTGTTGTTCATTCTTAAAGTTGGAACATGCAAAGCTTCTGTAAGGCACAAGACACTGGCAATAGGACAAAATGGCAATCAACAGATTGGGAAAAGATCTTTACCAATCCTACATCCAATAGAGAGCTAATATCCAATATATACAAAGAACTAAAGAAGTTAGACTCCAGAGAAACAAATAACCCTTAAAAATGGGGTACAGAGCTAAACAAAGAATTCTCAACTGAGGAATACCAAATAGCTGAGAAGCACCTAAAGAAATGTTCAACATCCTTAGTCTTCAGGGAAATGCAAATCAAAAAATTCCTGAGATTCCACCTCACACCAGTCAGAATGTGCTAAGATCAAAAACTCAGATGACAGTAGATGCTGGCAAGGTTGTGGAGAAAGAGGAATACTCCTCCATTGCTGGTGTGATTGCAAACTGGTACAACCACTCTGGCAGTTCCTCAGAAAATTAGATATAGTACTACCTGAGGATCCAGCAATACCACTCCTGGGCATATACCCAGAAGATGCTCCAACATGTAATAAGAACAAATGCTCCACTCTGTTCATAGCAGCCTTATTTATAATAACCAGAAGCTGGAGAGAACCCAGATGTCTCTCCACATAGGAATGGATACAGAAAATGTGGTACATTTACACAATGGAGTACTACTCAGACCACTATTTAAAAAATGAATTCATGAAATTTTTAGGCAAATGGATGGAACTAGAAGATATCATTTTGAGTGAGGTAACCCAGTCACAAAAGAATACACATGGTATACACTCACTCATAAGTGAATATTAGCCCAGAAACTCAGAATGCCCAAGATACAATTTACAAACCACATGAAACTCAAGAAGAAGGAAGACCAAAGTGTGGATACTTCAGTCCTTCTTAGAAGGGGGAACAAAATACCCATGGAAGGAATTGTAGAGACAAAGTGTGGAGCAGACACTAAAGGACTAACCATCCGGAGACTGCCCCACCTGGGGATCTAGCCCACATACCAAACCCAGACACTATTGTGGATGCCAACAGGTGCTTGCTTACAGAAACCTTTTATAGCTGTCTTCTGAGAGGCTCTACCAGTGCCTGACAAATACTGAGGTAGATACTTGCAGCCAAGAACTGGACTAATCACAGGGTCCCCAATGGAAGAGGAACAGACAGGACCCAAGGAACTGAAGGGGTTTGCAGCCCCATAGGAGGAAAAACAGTATGAACTAAGCAGTACCCCCAGAGCTCCCAGGGACTAAACCAATAAGAGTACACATGGTGGGACTCATGGCTCCAGCTGCATATGTAGCAGAGGATAGCCTTATTGGTCATTAATGGGAGGAGAGGCCCTTGGTTGTGTGAAGGCTCTATGCCCCAGTGTAGGTAAATGCCATGGCCAGGAAGTGTGAGTGGGTGGGTTGGTGATCAGGGGAAGAAGGGAAGGGAAAGGGTGTTTCTGGAGGGAAAACTAGGAAAAGGGATAACATTTGAAATGTAAAGAAAATATCTATTAAGAAATGAGATTGTTCATGTGACTTGTAGAAGGCAATATTCTAGTCTAGATGAAGAAGAAGGATCCTATTCGATGTGGTCGTTTAACAGAGCAAATAGCAAATCAAGGATGGAGAGTTTCATATATCTAAAAGAAGTGTTGCAAACAAATGAAAGAAACACACTGTGAACCGTGCAATCGTCTCACCAGCAAGAACGCACGCGGAAACCAGGATCCTTCTGCAGCAAGTGTTTATTGCATCTTTAAGAGGAAGACCCCAAGCCCCGAAAAGGCACTGCTTATATATACCCTGGAGTGGCGTGTTCATTTCTGATTGGCTGTTTGCTCATTACCTCATATGATGCCCCGGGATAGGCTGTGACTTGGCACGCTCTGGCCCTTAGCATATGCGCAGACTACTTGTTTACAAGGAGAAGACACCAGATGCTGGCACCATCTTGTAATGGCGATAGCCAGCTTGGGCGTGGCTCTCTACATCTCCTCCTTTTTGTTTTAAATGATAGGCTCTGGCCGATGCCCCGTGTCTTAGGCTAGCTGATGTGCTGTCCATTACCAGCACCAAGAGATCGGTGGGATCCTTTGGATCACTACTCATTGGTGTGCTCCTGGTTTATGGCATCAGCCTAATCCCATCGTAGGGACCAAAGGCAGTGGGCCTCGAGGACATATGGCAGTTTAACTCACTCTCCCGTGTGCAATGGGATAAGACCCCATGAGGTGCAAGAGCTAAGTCTCGCTGACCATTAGCTTTTAAGTATTTATTTTGTTTTTAGCATGCTGAGCCAAATATCGGGAGAGGCTCCTTGTTCTAGTGCAGCAAATGCTTGGGCAATTACTACCTTGTCACGTTTTTGTTAGGCTCTGAGCTTGAAAACCATCCAGAGGAGAAACACTAAGCCAGCACACAAGGCAACACCAAACAGGCCAATTCCCACCCAGTTCTTAAGGAAAGAAAAGGCTGAAGAAATCTAGGAGGTAAATTTAGTAAATCATTGAGCCAGAGACAGATCTAATATTCTGGAGAGCCATGATGAGGACAAGAATTATCTGCCGGGATATCCTTTGGGGAGCAATCTTCTGTGATGAGGATTTTTCATGTCAATCGCTCTAGCAGCCAGAACGGGTTGTTTTCTTCCTGTGGGAAAACACAAACAGCTCCCCTGGATCTTATCAAGATAGGATCCAGACCCTTCCATTGGTCAGTCAAGACATCCTTCCACTTGACCATTTCTTTTGGCCTATCAGGCTCTAAGCAATAGCGGTCAGCAGTCGAATGGCCCTGACTATCCAGATTTAAAAAATTAAGAGTAAAGAGTGCTATAGAAATGGTTACTCATAGCACTAAGGGTAGAGCCTCCTCGACTCTCCCTTTGTGTTTTATTAGATAAGATTTTTAGCGTGTGATGAGCCCGTTCTATGATGCCTTGTCCTTGAGGATTGTATGGAAGGCCCGTCAGGTGACTCACCTCCATTTGGCAACAAAACTGTTTAAACTTTTGAGAAATATAAAGTGCCCTACTGTCGGTTTTGAGAATTTTAGGCTTTCCCCAGGCACTCCAGGCCTCAAGGCAATGTTGGATAACACGTGCTGCCTTTTCTCCCAATAAGGGGGAGACAAAAATGATTCCAGAACAGGTGTCAATAGAAACATGTACATATTGAAGTCTCCCAAAGGATGCAATATGGGTAACATCCATTTGCCAAATCTGCAATGACCGAATTCCTCATGGGTTAATTCTCACATGAGGCACGGGTAAAAATTGACAGCAATTCTGACATTGAATAACTATATCTCTAGCTTCTTTTCTAGTTATATCAAATCGAAGATGTAACTTCTCTGCTGTCACATGAAATTTGTTATGAAAATCTTTGGCTAAATCCAATTTTGAGGATAGGGTGATAGCAACCAACTTTGTGGCTCGATCCGCCAAGTCATTTCCATGAGATATTGGACCTGGTAGACCTGAGTGAGTGTAATAAAAACAGGATATCTTCTATTGACCAAGGTAGATTGAATCTTTTGAAAAACTTCTACAAGCCTGCTAGAGGGCCTGATTAATCCAGCAACTTCCAAGACTTTAACTGCATTTACCACATAAAGGGAATCAGATACAACATTTAAGGGGCCTGGAAAGGTTTCTAAGACTTCCAGTACCACCAAGCATTCCACAATTTGAGGTGAAGCTTCATTATATTGTTTAGATATAACTCTATCATCAATCACATAAGCTCCTACTCCTGTTTTTGACCCATCTGTATATACCACTACCCCATCTGGGAGTGGTTCTTGAGATAAAATACGTGGGAAAACGACAGCCTGACTCAAGGCAAATTGTAAAATAGGATGTTTAGGATAATGATTATCTATTTGGCCATTAAAGGAGGTGATTAACACCGCCCAAACATCGGAGGTAGCAGTTAATATTTGAACCTGACGTGCAGTGTAAGGTATTATCAGAACCTTAGGCTCCCTTCCAAAATGGGTAATAGCTGCTTTTAATCCACGAAGGGCAAGCTGAGCAACTGCATCTGGATACCATTCAATAATCTTTGCAGGGGATGCATTAGGATGGATCCATAATAAGGGCCCATCCTGCCATAACACAGCAGTTGGTAAATGTCTGGTTTTAAAGACACACAAATTAAAAGTTTTGGTCTCATCAATGCGTTTTAGCTGCAAGGCATCCTCTACCATTCGCAGGGCATGGCTTGCAGCTGGTGTTAGTGCCCTTGGTGAGGAAATGTGAGAATCTCCTTCCAAAATGTCAAACAAAGGTTTCAATTCAGCAGAGGGAATTTTCAAAAATGGTCTCAACCAATTTATATCACCTAATAATTTTTGAAAATCATTTAAAGTATGTAAATGATCTCTGCAAATTTCTAATTTTTGAGGAACTATTTTCTCAGGGTAAATAACTGTTCCTAAAAAGGAGCCAATCTCTGAAATTTGAACCTTCTCTGTGGCAATCTGCAGACCCCACTGTCCTAATGTAGCAATTAATAAAGGGTACGAGTTCTGCAAAATGGTCAACTCCTTATGGCAGATAAGAATATCATCCATGTAATGAACCAAAAGCAGGGAAGGAAATTGTTTTCTAACGGGTTCAAGGCTCATTTGTAGATACAGTTGACACATGGTAGGACTATTGACCATGCCTTGAGGCAAAACTTTCCAATGATATCACTTATCAGGTTCAAGGTGATTAATGGCAGGTAATGTAAACGCAAATCTCTGTCTGTCTTGTGGGTGTAGGAGAATGGAGAAGAAGGAATCTTTAATATCTATAATTATTATCCTCCATTGTCTGCGCAAGGCAGAAAGCAAGGGTAAACCTCTTTGCACTGAACCAAACAGTCACATCTGCGCATTAATGGCTCTTAAATCATGGAGAAGTCTCCATTTTCCTGATTTCTTTTTTATAACAAAAATAGGCGTATTCCAAGGGGAAGTAGAAGGTTCTAAATGGCCATTTTTAACTTGCTCTTCAATTAATTTGGTAGCTGCCTCCAATTTCTCAGAGGATAAAGGCCATTGAGGAACCCACACGACCTCCTCCGTAAGCCAGTGTATAGGCATAGAGCCCTCAATGGCAACTAGGGAAAACCCAGACCTTGTCTTCCTGTATTACTTTCTTGGGGAACTGGGTTTAGCCTTCCTTGTTCTTTCCTACCAAGGCCTTTTCCTTCCTTATATCCCATCCTTTTCATAATTTCTATGGCTTGTTGTGAATACTCATTAGTCAATGTCAGTCCCAAGTCTTGCAAAATGTCTCTTCCCCAGAGGTTAACAGGGAGAGGAAGCACATAAGGTATAAAGCTTCCTGTCTGGCCCTCTGGTGTCTGCCAAGTCAAGGAGCATGAACTGACTGCAGGGCTGGCCTCATATCCCAACCCCTGTAAGGAGTGGGATGATTGCGTAACAGGCCACGCCCTGGGCCACCAGTTGGAAGAAATAATACTTTTATCAGCTCCTGTGTCTAAAATTCCTACAAAATTCTTCCCTTCTATCATGAATTGTAAAGTGGGTCTAGTTTTAAGATCAACTACCAAGTGAGCGAAGTCAGTTCCTGAAGAACCAAGCCCATTGGCGCCTCTAGGCACCCCAGTTGATGGGAAACAATCATGCAAACTTGGGAGAATAACCAATTGAACAATCCTATCCCCAGGGGAAATGGAAAATATGCCTTGTGGACAAGAACAGAGAACCTGAAGCTCCCCTGTATAATCTTGGTCTATCACTCCAGGATGAACCACGAGCCCTTTCAATGTTAGAGAGGAGTGACCTAGAATAAGGCTGACACTTCCCTGAGGCAGGGGACCTTTAAAATCAACTGAGACAAGCTGCGCGCCCACATGTGGCATTAGTAAGAATTGGGAGGTGGAACGGAGGTCCAATCCTGCAGAGCCTCTTGTAGCTCTGCAGCTAGAGGTGTCCCCCGGTTGCAGGCTTGTGTCCCATACTTTTTGGGGCCCTGGGATCTGGGGCCCAGAAATTCGTTTTTTGGAGTACCTTCATCTCTTCCTGATAGTGGGGAATCGTGTTGAATAAGCTTTCCTTGAATATCTCTGACTGAGCGACATTCATTAGCCCAGTGATAACCTTTCCTGCATTTGGTACAAAGCCCTGGGGTTCTTTTTTGCATGGAAGCACGACACTCTTGTTTCAAATGACCCAGTTTGCCACAATTATAGCATACTTTACGGCCACCAGGACTTGAGCGGTTTTGGCTTTGTAAGATAGCAGCTGCGAGGCCAGCATTGGTCAGTGGGCCTCCAAGTCCTCGGCAGACCTTCATCCAATCTGTCAACCCTTTGCTTCTTCTAGGGGTAATTACTGCCTGGCATTCTGGCGAAGCATTTTCATACACCAGTTGTTCTATCAGTGGTTCTATCAGACTCGCTCTAGGTCTCCAAAAATTCTGCCATCCTAGCCACAAAGTCTGAGAATGGCTCTTGGGGGCCTTGTAATATTTTCATTAAATTTCCCCCAGCCTCCCCTTTCTTGGAGAGGGCTTTCCATGCTTTAATAGCCACAGAAGAGATCTGGCCATGAGCTCCCCAATCGTAGTCTGTCTGATCATTCACAAACTGTCCCTGCCCTGTTAGCAGGTCAAATGTCCATTGCTGTTGATTGCCTTCCACGTTAGCATTGGCTTTTGCCTGCGTCTGAGAAGCATCATGCCACAAGGCTTTCCACTCCATATATTGTCCCATGTTAGGGAGGGCAGCTTTTACTGTATTTTGCCAATCATTCGGAGTCATTGCCATAGCGGCAAGTCTCTCAAGCTGCATGACTGTGAAATTGGCATCAAACCCATACTTCTGAACTGATTCAGCAAGTTCCTTAATAGAGGTATATTCTACTGGTGTGTGGACGTGACCTCCCCCTGCAGCCTCAAACACCGGAAAGACTTGTAACATTTTTCTTTTATCTTCTTTTGAAAGGAAGGAGTCCGAACAGCACCTGTCCACATAGGGCGGAGGAGCACTAGGGACTACTACCGGAACTGCTGCCTGGGGGTTCACCACAGGCCGGGAAGCCGCGCAGTTCCTATTTCTCACCTTCTTTTGTTCTTGATTTTGCCATCGATCTGGATGGTACCTTTCCTCTCCACAGCAGGCCGTCTCTTCATCTAGGTCCTCCCCCTTGGAGGGACTCAGTTCTTTTAACTCAGAGCTATCAAGCCCCAAGACCTCTGAGGCCTTTTCCTTGTACAATTTGTAGAGAGAGTTGATTGCCTGAGCAGTCTTTAATATTCCTTATAATGTTAAGAGCATCTGCTTTCAAACTTCTGGCACAGAACAATCTGACAGACATTAACTGAAGCAGGAATTATGAAGGACCAGCTTACCCTATCTGGATACAGCTTAGCAGTCAACTATCCCTCATCCATTTGTGCTTTTTTTGGAAAGCATTTTGTCTGTAGATGAAATTAAGGAAATTCTTTCCCAGTGGCTACCTTGACACAATTCCCTATTGTGTGGATCTATTGTGTTTTTGTAGACCATCTCTCTATATATATAAATATATGAATTATTAAACATTGATCTCCCTAAGCTATTTATTATTTGAATAATCTTCAAAATACTTTAATATAATTAAATCAGAATCTAATATTATCATGAGTTTACTATCTCACCATTAACTTGCATTGTTTAATCATCCTAAACATTTGGCTAAATTAGCTATTAGAAGAGCTGGCTCTAAGCCTTGTATTCTTAAATGAGTTTCATAGACACAATGTGTATCTAAGAACAACAAAATTAATTTTAAATTTTGTATCACTATAAAAAATATTTATGCCAATGAAAACCTTAAGCCTGTATCAATATATAAATTCTGTACTAATATAAGAAACTTTAACTTCAAGTCTGCATCAAAATGTAAAGATTAGTACCAATGTAAGATTATGGTTATAAAATATTTTAAGAGTAAATATAGTAATTCATCCCCATATATACAATTTCTTATAATATTAATGTATAAGTCCCCTTATTTTCAGCCTCCTTCCCTTTACCTAAGAAAGAGAGAATAGCAAAGAGGAAAGGAAAAATAGAAGTCCCCAAGTCTAAGTTCTCTATTTAGTTTCCTCCCTGTCCAAAAGTATGGCCATTTCCAAATTATCTCTTAAAATGACAATCTATCTAAAATTTACAAACTAACAATAATCAGATACTGAAATGTAATGAATCAGGATGACAAACCTCTATAACTTCTTCCTGCTGCATTGGGCTGAGGTAATATCTTTTAAAGGGGTGAGGACGGGTAGAAAAATTAGAAAAATTGGTTAGACTTAAGAATTTAAGTCTAACTGGATTTAGCATTTGTTATCCAGTCTCTGTTTGCAAAGGGAGTGCAGAACTTAACTGAAGTCCTGATGAGATCTGTCTAAAAGGGTGGATGATGTCATCGGGAATCAGCAGCTACTCTTGTAGTTGTTCTGGTAGTAAGTCTCTGGAAACAGGATCAGGTGAAGCAGAGCTGGAAGAGTAGGTCCATTCAACCTCTGTGAAAATGAATCTGGTCAGAGCTGCATCTACAATATATGAATCTTACAACCAAAATTTTGGTTCTATAAGGATATTTGTATGGATTGTGAAAGGTATAGAAATCAGTTAAAAATTACTGTTTGCTCCTTGCTTAAGCAGTGATAGACAACTGTCCTTTTTAGAGTTAGTTTGATCAATAGCTAATTCTAATAAATCTTCATCCATGCAATGTGAAGTATGGCATGATGAATTGTAAGGATTCCACAATCAACAATATTTATTGGCAAATTTTAGCTGAAGATTGGGCTAAAGATATTTCTGTGTCTAACACAGTTTCAGGGCTGTTCCCATGTGGAAAGATCAATAGTTCATTTTACCTGTCTTGTTTGGTCTTAAAGTTGTCTCTCCTGTCTGTAACCAAGATCTTCAGGGGATCATCCTCTATCATATCTGATCCATATTTGTTTGTTAGGAATACAAAGCCTTTTTTCCTTCCCTGTTAACAAAAATACAGAGTCTCTCTTCCAAAATAGAATGTCCTTTATCTGGCAACCTGAAATCAATTGGTTCAATTTAATAAACTTTTTCCCCCCTTAGGGTCTGCTCTACTCTAACCTCTCTTCCAGAGGATTAGCAATACCATTAATACCACCAAATTTATAATCACTTTCATTTTGATGATTAAAGCAACTCAAAGCAAGGGACAATTACAAACAATTATAACAATTATTATCTGTTGAGATAGGGTTCCTCTCTCTCTCTCTCTCTCTCTCTCTCTCTCTCTCTCTCTCTCTCTCTCTCTCTCTCTCTCTCTGAGTGTGTGTGTGTGTGTGTGTGCATTTGCTTCCTATATTTGAGATCAAAGCCTTCATTTCTTTATTTTCCATGTATCCTTAAAAGTACTTAAACAATTCTTTATTCTATCCTTAAAACAGTGTAATTTTCCTTTATTCTTCCTTTCTGTGGAGATTAATATATCGTTATAACCATTTAAAGCATTCATTACTTAAAAACACTTAAAGAAATGGCCTCTATTTCTCCCTTCTATTCTTAAAACAATGTAATTTTCCTTTATTTCATCCAGCTATGGAGATTAATATATACTTATTTTTATCTTTTGAAATGGGGTTTCATTCCATCTGTGTGTGTTTGTTTTTACATTTGAGATCATATGCCTGGATTTCTTTATTCTTCCATATATACTTAAAAACACTTAAACAATTACCACTATTTTTTGTTTGATGCTTAAACAATGCAATTTTCATTTATTCCTACTTTCTAAGGAGATTAGTATCTGTGGATACATAAGAATATCCCCCTTTCTCTTTATATAACTTTATTTAACATCTTTTCCTATGTATTTAACTTTAATTAAATTCCCTTCTATATTTACACATGAGCCTATTCTCAAGCTTACCTTTCTATCTTATCTTTAATTTTTCTTTTTGTTTAAAAAAAAACTTTTATTGCATTATGATGAGAAAAGTTACATGATGTCACTATATCTGAATTTGTTAACATTTAAAAACATTTTTTTTTTGGTTTTTTTCGACACAGGGTTTCTCTGTGTAGCCCTGGCTGTCCTGGAACTCACTCTGTAGACCAAGCTGGCCTCGAACTCGGAAATCGGCCTGCCTCTGCCTCCCAAGTGCTGAGATCAAAGGTATGTGCCACCACTGCCCAGCTTAAAAACATATTTTAAGTAAATAGAATTAAATCACATTCTTGTTTCCCTTTTGTACCTCCACTCCTCCCAGAGACCCCCCCCTTCAATACCTACAATATCTTTTTTGTCATATTCCTTAAAATTTATAAAATAACAATAAAAATAAGTATTATAAAAGTTGTTTGATATAAAACAACAATCAATTTAACAGTCTTATGTAGATGCTCATCTACAGCAATAGTGAAAATACATTTTTCTCAATATAAATTTTAAATAACTCCAAACATATTAACTGTATACTTTAAAATAATACATCACTACTCATATTTTCTTAAATGAACATAAATATATAAAGTCTTTGTGTTTGTTTGTTTGTTTGTTTGTTTTTTATTTAGTAGAGTTTAAAATCTTGGCTCTTACTGTGGTACAAGCCCAAAATAAGAACAATTTTTAGACATTGGATTTTATTGTAATAAGGCTGTACTTCAATGACGCTCGCATTACCAAAGGATTTTACCTCCATCGAAGCTAAGCTGAGAGCTGATAGTTCTGCTGCACCAAGAAATGAATTGTAGGCTAGATTTTTAGATACAGACTACCTGCTATGGTCAAAGCTATTTGACTTGAGTGAGTGATTTTATTCTCAGCCCACCAAGAACAGGTTACATTCATTTAAGAAATGATGTAGGTATTAAGATGGTCTATCCATAAAGTCATTCATCAACTGTTTCAATGAAAAATGGTTCTGCTTGGAGGGTGGCACAGACATTAGGTGAGGGTAAGAATTTGGTTCATTAGCTGTGATAATTTGGAAAAGCATTCATCTCAGAGAAAGAGTAACTTATAAAGTCCTCTTCTTCAAACTTGATACAAGAGTTACAAACGTCAAGCAAAGCATTGAGTCTCTTTGTTGTTCTCTTACAAGCAACCTCCCTAGTTAATCAACTATGTTTCTTTTGGGTATATAAATACTTTTGAAATATATAAGCTGTTCTAAAAACCATAGTATAGTGTAAAAACATGAAGTAAACAATACTACTAATAGAGAGGCTGAGATAGGAGAAGCAAGATTTCAAGACCCTTATGTTGTACACAGCCAGACACTGTCACAAACAAACAAGCTGAAAGTGTATATAGATTGTACAATATTGGACCTATTTCTCCAGTTACCAAATTAGAGAGACGATTGAATGACAATCAACAAATTTCTAATTCCTCATATTATTGGATTTCAATCGATTAGGATATATTGGTAATATTAATTTTCATATAAAAATATTAAAAAAAGTAATTGTCACTTCCTGTTGTTTTTGTTGTAAGAGGTGGAATTAGGTTTGTGTGGATTTGTTGAAGTATTACTTTCTTGCTTCTTCTATGGTATAGTTTTGCTCCTTATGTTGTTGTTTTCCATCTATTATCCTTTGTATGGCTGGATTTGTAGAAAGATATTGTGTAAATTTGGTTTTGTCATGGAATATCTTGTTTTCTTCATCTATCGTAATTGAGAGTTTTGTAGGGTATATAGAAGCCTGGGCTGGCATTTGTGTTCTTGTAGGGTCTGTATGACATCTGCCCAGGATCTTCTAGCTTTCATAGTCTCTGGTGAGAAGTCTGCTGTAATTCTGATAGACCTGCCTTTATATGTTACTTGACCTTTTTCCCTTACTGCTTTTAAAACTCTTTCTTTGTTTATTTCATTTGGTGTTTTTATTATTATGTGATGGGAGGAATTTCTTTTCTGGTCCAGTCTATTTGGAGTTCTGTAGGCTTCTTGTATGTTCATGGGCATCTCTTTCTTTAGGTTAGGGAAGTTTTCTTCTACAATTTTGTTGAAGGTATTTACTGGTCCTTTAAGTTGGAGGTTTTCACTCTCTTCTATACCTATTATCCTTAGGTTTGGTCCACTCATTGTGTCCTGGATTTCCTGGATGTTCTGGGTTAGAAGCTTTTTGGTTTTTGCATTTTCTTTGACTGTTGTGTCAATGTTTTCTATGGTATCTTCTGCCCCTGAGATTCTCACTTCTATCTCTTGTATTCTGTTGGTGATGCTTGCATCTATGACTCCTGATTTCTTTCCTAGGTTTTCTATATGCAGGGTTGTCTCTCTTTCTGATTTCTTTATTGTTTCTATTTCCATTTTTAGATTCTGAATGGTTTTGGTCATTTCCTTCACCTGTTTGATTGTGTTTTTCTGTAGTTCTTTAAGGGATTTTTATGTTTCTTCTTGAAGGGCTTCTAGCTGTTTACCTGTGTTCTCCTGTATTTCTTTGAGGGTGCTATTTATGTCTTTCTTAAAGTCCTATATCATCACCATGACAAGTGATTTTAGAACTGAATCTTGCTTTTCCGGTGTAATGGTGTGTCCAGGACTGGCTATGGTGGGAGAATTGCATTCTGATGATGCCAAGTGACCTTGGGTTGTGTTGTTTATTTTCTTATGCTTGCCCCCTGCCATCTGATTATCTCTAGTGTTACCTGCCCTTCCTAAATCTGACTGGAGTCTGTTCTTCCTGTGATCCTGGTTGTGTCAGAACTTGTCAGAGTCAAGCTGTCTCTGTGATCCTGTGATTCTGTGATCCTGTGATCCTGGGCTTGTTAGAGCACCTGGGAGTGGGGCTTCCCTGTGTGTTATGGGACTTGCTGCAGAGCTTGAGCCCAAGGTCTGCTCAAAACACCAACCCAAACAGACTGGAAGGAACCTGCGTCACTGGGCTGGCAGGTTTCCTGTGTGCCTGGTCCCGCTGGTCCCAGTTACTCCCAGTGTTGGGACAGATGTTCATTCCTCCTCACCTCTGATCCTGGGTGTGTCAGAGCACCTGTGAGTGAAGTTTCCTCTGGGTGTTGTGGGACTAGCTGCAGAGCTTGCGTCCAAGGTCTGCTCAGGACACCAGCCCAGACAGACCAGAAGGAACTCGAGTCACTGGGCTGGTGGAGTTCCTGTGTGCCTGGTTCTGCTGGTCCCAGCCACTCCCAGTGTTGGGACAGATGTTGGTTCCTCCTCACCTTGGATCCTAGGTGTGTCAGAGTGCATGGGAGTGGAGCTTCCTCTGGGTGTTGTGGGACTGGCTGCAGAGCCTATGCCCAAGGTCTGCTCAGGACACCAGCCCAGACAGACTGGAAGGACTAATTTTTCTTTATTCCTATCTTCAATGGAGATTAATACCTCTTTAAAACCCTTTAAATATTGACTAATTAAAATTTTTTGCTGAGGTGGGACCAGCTGGGAGGCGCAGGCCTCACAAGTGGCAGGGCAGCCAGGACAGGATCCTCTCTACCTCCGTCTATACCTGGGAGTGACTCTGGTGGATCTGCAGCCCTCTCTGTCCCTTCCCTGCAAGAAGAGAGCTTGCCTTCAGAGAGTGCTCTAAGACAGGGACTCAGGTGAAATCTGCCATTTTCTCTCCAATGACTTACTAAGGCGGGACTAGCTGGGAGTCACAGGCCTCACAAGTGGCAGGGCAGCCTGGTCAGGATCCTTTCTACCTCAGGCCACACCTAGGAGGGACAACAGCCCTTTCTGAACATTTCCTGCAAGTGGAGATCCTGTCTCCAGGGTATACCCTGACCCCAGGACTCAGGACAGACAACTGATCCACAGCCATCTGTGTCTAGGTTTTACCAGAGGAGAGCTGATCTCCCAGAAGTGCTGACACCAGCTTACAGACCCACAGGAGGAACAAGCTCTAGTTAGAGACAGCAAGAACATCTAACACCAGAGATCAACAGATGGTGAAAAGCCAATGCAAGAATCCTACCAACAGAAACCAAGACTACTTGGCTTCATCGGAATCTAGACCCCCACCACAGGAAGTCCTGGATATCCCAAAACACTGGAAAAGCTAGATTTGGATTTAAAATCATATCTCATGATGGTGCTAGGGGAATTTTAAAAGAAGATGAATAACACCCTTAAAGAAATACAGGAGAACACAGGTAAAGAGGTACAAGCCCTTAAAGAGGAAACAAAAAAAATCCCTTAAAGAATTACAGGAGATCACGAGTAAACAAGTAGAAGCCCTTAAAGAGGAAACACAAAAATCCCTTAAGGAATTACAGGAAAGCACAAA
>JADRCD010098953.1:0-23001 GCA_019843815.1 Montemys delectorum | reverse complement strand
AGGTTTGGTCTTCTCATTGTGTCCTGGATTTCCTGGATGTTTTGGGTTAGGGTCTTTTTGCATTTTGCATTTTCTTTGATTGTTCTGTCAATGTTGTCCATATTATCTTCTTCCCCTGAGATTCTCTCTTCTATCTCTTGTATTCTGTTGGTGATGCTTGCATCTATGTTTCCTGACTTTTTTCCTAAGATTTCTAACTCCAAGGTTGTCTCCTTTTGTGATTTCTTTATTGTTTCAACTTCCATTTTTAGGTCCTGAATGGTTTTATTCAGTTCCTTCACCTGTTTATTTGTGTTTTCCTGAAATTCCTTAAGGGATTTTTGGGTTTGCTCTTTAAGGGCTTCTATTTGTTTACTTGTGATCTCCTGTAGTTCTTTATGGGATTTTTTTGTTTCCTCTTTAAGGGCTTATACCTCTTTATCTGTTTTCTCCTGTATTTCTTTAAGGGAGTTATTCATGTCCTTCTTAAGTTCCTCTATCAGTATTGTGAGATGTGTCTTTAGATCCAAATCTTGCTTTTCTGTTGTTTTGGGATATTCAGGGCTTGCTGAAGTGGGAGTACTAGGTTCTGGTGAAGCCAAGCAGTCTTGGTTTCTGTTGGTAGGATTCTTGCATTTGCCTTTTGCCATCTCTTGATCTCTGGTGTTAAAAGTTCTTGGTGTCTTAGAGCTTGACCTTTCCTTGCTGCCCAGCAACTCCCCTTCCACTCCTGAGGTCTTTGCCTCCCAGCTGGTCTGGCCTGAGTCCTTGGGCTGAAGCTGACAGGCTCCTGTCCCTACAGTCCTGCGACTCCCCTGCACTTCCTGAGGCCTATGCCTCTTGGCTGGTCCCGCCTGATTCCTGGGGCTGAAGCCTGCCCTGAGTCCTTGGGCTGAAGTCCACCCTGGAGGGAAGCTCTCCCCTGAGTCCTTGGGCTGAAGTCTGCCCTGGAGGGAAGCTCTCGCCTATCAGGCAGGGGGCAGAGGTGGTCGCTGATCCAGCTCTGTCACTCAGAAGCTGAAAGGCTCCTGTCCCTACAGTCCTTCGACTCCCCTGCACTTCCTGAGGCCTATCTCTCCTGTATTTCTTTAAGGGAGTTATTCAGGTCCTTCTTAAGTTCCTCTATCACTATCATGTGAGATGAGATTTTAGATCCAAATCTGGCTTTTCTGGTGTTTTGGAATATCCAGGACTTGCTGTAGTGGGAATACTAGGTTCTGATGAAGCCAAGTAGTCTTGATTTCTGTTGATAAGATTCTTGTGTTTGCTGTTTGCCATCTGTTGAACTCTGGTGTTAAATGTTCTTGCTGTCTCTGGCTGGAGCTTGTTCCTCCTATGGGTCTGTAAGCCTGTGTCTGCATTTCTGGAAGATCAACTCTCCTCTGGGAAAACCTGAGTGCAGAGGGCTGTGGATCAGTTGTCCCTCCTGAGTCCTGGGGTCAGAGCACACCTCGGAGACAGGCACTCCACTTTCAGGAAAAGTGCAGAGAGGGCTGTGGATCTGCTGTCCCTCCTAGGTGTAGACTGAGGTAGAAAGGATCCAGTCTCAGCTGCCCTGCCACTTCTTAGGCCTGTGCCTCCTGGCTGGTCCTGCCTTAGAAAGTCACCAGAGAGAAAATCCATTTTTATTTCTTAAGATTGAATAGTATATAACACAATTCTTATCTTCATACAAAGCTATTAAAAGCTAGACTAAATTGTGCTTGTATCCTTATAGCGCATCCATTTTAAAGTAGAAAGAATGTTAAGGATGAAAGAATAGAAGAGTGTATAAAGGTAATGAGAAAAGAGAGAGAGAGCATATTGAGGAAGTAAAGATTTGTCATGAAATAAAAATGGGAAATAAAAGAGGCTTAAAAAATGGTCCTTTTCACAAAGAACTAAGAATTTATACATATTTTATACTTAAATATCCTAACAGTTTACTCAAAATTTCAATGAAAACTAGAAAAGTACCCTGAATGTTAATTTTCATAATCCTTCTTTGTCCATATCTTGGCTAATAATATCACACTTTCAATGTATTCCAACTGTGAAATCTGGAAAACATATTTTCAGCTACAAATAAGAATTACACAAACCCAGAAATGCAGACTATGATGCTTACCTTTTCTTGGGACACAGAAGAAAAGGTCAAATTTTACCTGTGTTGAAGGTACGATAAAGCAACATGGGTTTTAATTAGAATGAAGCAAGTCTTATCTTTGTCTCCATCATTATACCTTCACTTAAAATGAGTGTTGATGATGGACATACCAGAGCACCACACTCCTGTAATTCTAGGATGGGAAAGTGAATGTAGAAGGATCTCTAGGACTTTCTAACTTCTCTAGCCTGATTGGTGAGCTCCAGGTTTGGTGAGAGACCATGCCTCAAAAACAAAAACAAAAGACCACCACCAACAACAACAACCACAGAAGGCTTGTCAATGGCTTAGGTAAGGTGCTTGCTTAGCATTTTCAAGGCCTTGATTTGATTCTCAGCAATACAAGTCAAAACAGAATAAAAAGTAAGGGAAAGAGAGGAATTCAGAAGGACACTCAAAGTCAACCTCATGTCTGCACACCTGTACAAATACACATGTGCATGCACTTTGATATGTACTTGTGCATATATATATATATATATATATATATATATATATATATATATATTATATAGTATATATAATACATGTGTATGCCTATAAACACAAAGAACACAATAATATGTAAAAACTGTATTGAGTATCACAGTAAGTATATCAATGTTTAAAAACAAAAATCAAAGAGACATCACTCCATAAGAATCATTTTGTCACCCAGGTGGTGGTGGTGCATACCTTTAATCCCAGCACTTGGGAGGCAGAGGCAGGCAGGTTTCTCAGTTTGAGGCCAGCCTGGTCTACAGAATGAGTTCCAAGACATCCAAGGCTATACATAGAAACCCTGTTCCAAAAAAAAAAAAAATCATTTTGTCTCTAAATAACTTCCTGGAGAGTGCTGTAAAATGAGACATTTATTTATTAAAATATCTATCATTTTCTTTAAAAATATGAAACATATAAAAGTCACACAGAAATAGTCACGAGATATCAGGATATGAGTACACACCCAACAAAAGGGATTCAGATAAAATATTTAATTTTCTTGGTGATTGATATAAATGAAAACTAGAAAACGACACATGCAAATAAAGGCATCATATCAAATTAACCAAAGGTATGCTTTGTGTATGTGTGTTTTTTTAAAAGAGAACATTTAATATTAATAAAAATGTGGCAAAGTCATCATCCTTGCAACTGTTAAGAAAGAAAGACTAATATCTAGAAAATAATGCTTATAAACATAAACATTGTTTGACTCAACAATTTTCTTTCTGTGACTACATGTATCCTAAGGACATCAGCAGAATCTAAGTACTAAAAACAGAATTCTAAAAGTCTGTGATGGTTTTAAATTGTTAGTGTGACCACAAGCATTTAGTTCTTGAAGTTCCCTATCCATACAGAATATTTCAAAACACACACTACACACTACAGAGAACCTAGATTCACCCTGGAACTCATGAAGAATTGGGTTGACTTGTCATGAGAGCTTGCTCTGGCCTCCTCTCTACTTTCTGGCCCCTGTGCTTTCAATCAAATGAATTTAGAGAAGACAGGAGCATAGGGAACATTAAATTTTATGAATCTGTTTTTAATATCATTTGATTGTGTGTGTGTGTGTGTGTGTGTGTGTGTGTGTGTGTGTGTGTGTGCGCGTGTGCATGCACGCACGTGCACAGATACAATGCACTCCTGTGAGGAAAATAACAAAGAAGAATTTGAGAGTCACACAAGTTGTTCTTCACATAGAGTTCAATAGAAACATACTCTCAAATAAGTCAGTTCACAAATGATCTAGAAGCATACTGGCTGTTAAAATAATAATTTAAAAATCTTTCTCAAGGGGTTATCTAGCATTTAATAACAACCCAATAGAAGTAAGAGTGGCAGCTTGGCTTGAAGCTTCTCTTAGAAGCTGGTTCCTTTGTTCCAACTTTCAGACCAATGAGTAGTCTGTGTTCCAGACCAATAACCCTGCACAAATAACACATGCAAGGTTTTTAGCTTTCTCTTTAACACTAGCTGATCAAAGCCCTTAGACCAGTGATCCTCAGCATTATCTGCACATTAGAGTCCCCTGGGAACTCGTAAACCCCCCAATGCCCAGACGGTGCTTCAGACTTATAAATTAACACTCCTGAGGATGGAACTCGGGTGTCAGTAGTGTTTAAATCTCCCCAGGTGATTTCAGTGTGACACTAAAATTAAGAAGCAGTGCTTCAAATCTTTCCTTTACCTGGAACAGAAAAGGAAAAAAATCTAAAATGGAGCAATAGGAGGGTGTTGTTTTCTCCCAGGATCATGCAGGTTTCCACTTTACTATTTTTAATTTGCCAAATTTATTGCTTTCTCAAATAATAACCTTTTATTTTTTTCTAGTTTGGAGAGATGGTTCAGTGGATAAACTATGTGTTACACAAGTGTGAGGATTATAGTAAGCTCCAGAAAACCCACATAAAAGGCAGGCAGGTTTAACAGCCACCTATGAGTCCAGTATTCAGGAGGCAAACAGGGCATCCCAGGGCAAGCTGGCTAATTAGACTAACCAGAATCAGTGAGTTCCAGGTTCAGCTAGAGACCCTGCTCAATAAGTAAATATAGAGTCACTGGAGAAAGACACCCAGTATCAACTTGAGACAACCACATGAGTGCAGACATATGTGCATGAGCACCAGCCTCACATACTTTTATGTGCCCACATTACATGCCATAATGGACATTTTGGACCTTGGTGACTTATCAGCCTTAACTGCAAAGCAATCACTTGGCAAACCTGACTCCATCAAAAGCTTTGTCAACAGCATTTTGCTCCTTGAGAACAAAACCATCTCAAGTCTATCTGAAGAGCATGATTCTTAGCTGGATTAATTGCAAGGACAACAAATGAAAATGAGTCACACACAAAGAGAAATTTTCCAGAAGAACTCACACTACACAGAAAAACTTTACAAATCAGTCAAAGAGCCAGTGCTATTGGTCAGTGGGTAAAGATGCTTGTTGGCAAGGCTACTGTCTTAGTCAGGGTTTCTATTCCTGCACAAACATCATGACCATGAAGCAAGTTGGGGAGGAAAGGGTTTATTCAGCTACCTTCCACATTGCTGTTTATCACAAGGAAGTCAGATCTGGAACTCAAGCAGGTCTGGAAGCAGGAGCTGATGCAGAGGCCATGGAGTGATTTTCCTTACTGGCTTGCTTCTCCTGGCTTGCTCAGCCTGCTCTCTTATAGAACTCAAGACTTCCAGTCCAGAGATGGCACCACCCACAAGGGGCCCTACCCCCTTGATCACTAATTGAGAAAATGCTCCACAGCTGGGTCTCATGGAGGCATTTCCCCAACTGAAGCTCTCTTCTCTGTGATAACTGCAGCCTGTGTCAAGTTGACACACAAAACTAGCCAGTACAGCTACCAACCCAATTTGACATGCAGGAGGACCTCCATATGGAGGAGAAAACCCACCTCAGTAAGTGGTGCTCTAACCTCGGGTGCTGCGGTACATGTACCTACCCCAGACTGAACAAAAATTAAGTGAATGAAGAAATATAGTTTTTAGAAGTAAAAAGAAAGACAAGTACATTATTTTATGTTTCAATATATTAATAAAAGCAAATGTTAAATAAGCAAGGCTAGAGATCACTCAGAATCCAAATAGCTAAGTACTCTAAGAATGCAATGGATTCTTTTAGGTTGTAGTGATTGTGCTTGGACCAGTCACCAGCAGAAGGCACTACAGGATTAATGGGATCCTGAACATTGAATTTAGACAAAAGTTTAGAATCATAGTGCAGCATCCAAATTGATGTGTTCCAGCATGATGTTTGTTTATTAATCTTCTGAAGTGGGTTTCCATGTCAAACACTTTATGATTGATTGAAACAGGCTTGACTTTAAAGAATTAAGTGAGCTTACTTCTAGTTCCATAAAGTCTCTACTTTATAATTCATGCCTCTGTCATCAATGGGAATTAGGAAAGTGGTTCAATTCTAATGCAAAAATATTTACCTTGACAGAGTTTCACTAAATAAATCTAGCAAGCACCATCTCAAGCTCAGAAATCAGATTAACTTTTAGCAAAACCAGAAGAAAGGTGAGCTGAAGCAAAGACAACAAGGTTCTATATGCTGTGATCGCTCATGTCACAAAAGCTAAGCTACAGCTTAAACCAGATGATAAAAGCAGGAAGCAGGCAGGAAGCAGCCCGTACTATAACCATCCTGCTGGACTTCAAGTCAATGACTACTGCATTTGTGGCGAGTATGAGGAAACCCCATTGCTCCATACTGTTCCAATTTAGAATCTGATTATTTAATCAGGGCCTTGGCTGAAACATCCAAATATTCATTAAAATTAGAATCCAGAGGTGATCACATCCAGACAGCAGCTGTGCCTTATATATTTCCATATCCCCCACAGAAGCAAGCATGCTGTGGGTACTCAATAAATATTAAGTGATTGCACACACTTGTGGAATGACCCTCCCCTGTGGTCCAGACATCTTTGCTACAGCATCTTTGACAGATGGGTGTCTGACATCTGCTTCCACGCCATCTATTGACAGATATCTAATGACCTCCTAAGGATGTTTCTTCCCTTATTCTGTCTCTCTAATGTTTAGAAAGCTTTGTCTTACATTAAGCCAAAACCTGAATTGGTATAATGGGCTCCCACTCACCTGAATTCTACCCTTCAGAAACACAAATAAATATTTTGGGTCTTCTTTCTGTTCTTCTTATGTAACTATAACAAGCTAGAGCCTACCAGTTTCACCTCCACCATAGAGCACTTAGGACCCAAGATACTGTTCTTTCACTATGATTTCAAATTTAAATACTAATAATAGGGCTCAATGAGTACTGGAATTGAAGACAAGATTCCAGGTATTAAAAAGTACCAATATCATATATTAATTTAGGAAACCTTTTAAAGAATCATTTATGTCTTTGCCTTCACATACACACACACACACACACACACACACACATACACACACACACACACATTAATCCTGCATTACTGTCTTATGTTCTTCCAAATTTCATTTCTAAACTTAGGATCAAATCAAGTCTGTGCCTTTCTCTATATAAATCAATAATGTCCACTTTACTTTCATGATGTCCACAAACATCCAATAAGTTCTTATTATGGGCCAGGAGACAGTCTATGTGCTTATCTGATTCCTGTGGTTGCAGACTTGAACCTTTAGCTCATTCAGTCAAAATGCTCCAGTCAAAATGCCTGCTTGCTGCCCTCCTCCCTTGCTGTGATGGTGAGGGACTCTAATCCATCTGGGACTGTAAGCCTAAATAAAATCTTTCTTTGGTAAGTTGCCTCAATCATGGTGTTTTATCACAGCCATAAAACATTAACTAGTACACCCACTAAGTTTTCATAATCAGAAAAAAAAAAGGAACAAAATCTCTTTTCTCATTTAGTTTATAATCCATGAAGGTAAGTAAGAGAGCCAATCTATATACTAGGATATAATTTCAGGTATATGGGCAGACATTGAATATAAATAAGGCCTGAAGACAATAAGGCTCTATAAGACAATAAAATTTAAGATCTATTTGAGAAAAATAAATCATAGATAAGTCAACAGCTACCATGTTTTAGCTCATTTTCTCTCATTGACGTATTAGATATCTACAAATAGCATCGTCTATAAATTTGAAATGCATCTTCTCCACACTTCGCCCACATCATTAATTAAAGTATCAAGTGGAACATGATTAATAAAAGCGACATTTCAGCATAATAATTTCTAAAACAGGTAAGAATGTATCCCCTATCATGGTAGTTTGAACGTAATCATCTCCCATATGCTCTGTCATTTAAATACTAGGTCCATAGCTGGTGAAACTGTTTGGGAAGGGTCAGAATATAAGGCCTTGGGAGTAGGCTTTTAAAGTTTAGACACCAGCACCATTCCCACCGTATTCACTCTGCTTGCTGTGGTTGTAGATGTGAATCATTTGGTCAAAACACTCCAGTTAAAATGTCTGCTTGCTGCCACATTCCTTTGTTGTAATGCTGAGAGACTCTTGTCCCTCTGGAACTGTAAGCCTAAATAAAATCTTCCTTTGGTACATTGACTTGATCATGTTGTTTTATCTCAGCCATAAAATATAACTAGTATACCCACTAAATTTCCATAATCAACAGAAAAGATATTCTCTTACCTGCTGTGGGAATGGCTTCCTCCTGGGAAAAAAATTGCCTTGTGAGAATACATAAATGATTGTTTCTTAGTGAGGCTGGGCTTGAATTATTAGCCCCTGGAGAAGGACCACAGATCATTACTTGAGCAAGATGCAGTTCAGTTTCCTAGACTAAGGGTAAATAGATGCCTTCCTTGAGATTCTTCCCTTTCTTGGTTATATACTGTTACATTACCACATGAAGCCAGAAAGGGGCCTGTATTGTTCATATCTACCTTGAACAGGCTTGAGATTAGTATTCTATAATGAGATAAAATTGATAGATGATATTTCCATCTAATACCATATGGCCCTGCCCATGGTCCACATGCTCTTGTCTTCTCCAAATGGAGGATGTATAATTTTTCTTGGGCCCTGCATTAACTAGAAAAATCAGCATATAAGAGATTAGAACATTTTTTGAGACAGTGTCTCATATCAAAGGCTGGCCTACAATTCACTATATAGCTAAAAATAACCTTGAATTTCTGGTCCTCCTGTCTCTACCTCCTTAGGGTTTATATTAAATGTCTGTGTCACTATGCCTGAGTAATGTAGCTATGGGGATGGAACACCAAGCTTACTGTATGCAGGGAAAACATTATACCAACTGAACTACATCTCCAGGCCACAGCACAAATCTTTGCTTTAGCTTAGCATCTAGGTTAAGGGTACATTATTTGACCAAAGCTCTGTTCTATTCATTTTCGACTGCATAGCCACCTATGTGCAGAACGTCAGCTTATGGTGATGTAGGGTTTACCCAATACAACTCTAGAAGGTATCCTTGATAGAAAATCTTCACAGATTTTCATAACCTCTATGATTTTTTCCTAGATAACATTGCACACTATTTCTGAGAATGTCAGGACAGGAACATCATTGCACAGGAACATCATGTGGGTGAAAAGTAGGCCTGGTTCATAATCCCCATGTAAAGCATTCCTTTTAAGCAAATGAGCTACCTAAGGATATGAAGTACAATCCTGTGCATAAAAGTAAAGAAATAAAAGGACCTCAAATATTCATCAGCACTAAGTGAATAAACATGATCTATTCACACATTAGAATACTAAACATCCCTAAGAAAGAATCCACTAAAGTTCTAACTACTAGGATAGACAGACCTCAAAGAACATCGTGCAGAAAATTGAATGTATAGGGAGTTATCATTTACGTAAAAGCACAAAGTAGAATCAACTTCAGGTTAAAGGTTACCCCTTGATTCAGGTAGAAGAAAGGAAAGAGATTTAGGAAGGCACAAAAGCACAAGTCAATAATAACTTATTAAT
This sequence comes from Montemys delectorum, assembly GCA_019843815.1. NCBI lineage: Eukaryota > Metazoa > Chordata > Mammalia > Rodentia > Muridae > Montemys > Montemys delectorum. Next base: position 13,446 of record JADRCD010098953.1, on the reverse strand, counting down.
TATAAAATATTGACATGGACAAAATATGGGCCAGTTACATGGGTACCTGTATATCTGTGTGTGTGTGTGTGTGTGTGTGTGTGTGTGTGTGTGTGTGTGTGTATGTATGTTTAAATAACTCACTTTTTAAGTTAAATAGAACAGAAGTTCATCTTCATTTCCCCAAAGGATCCATGATATTCTTCTTCTCTGGTAATGAGGTCCCAATTACTCAGTGGTTTTCTACTTTTTCTTTTTTTAGCAAGAATCTTACTTTAAATGAATTTTTTCTGAGTTCCTAATATATACAACCAATAAGAACTGAGGTGCCCTGGGGCCCTGCTTTCTCTTACTATCTCTATGCATCCTAACAGGGTCCCCAAAGGTATTATAGAACACAATACACCATGGAGTACAATGTGAAAGCTACTTGTTTGACTGACAGTTAATCTCTCTGGGCCCATGTCAACAATTTTGGTATAGACCCTGTGTTATTCTCTATTCTTTTCCTTTCCTGTGTTGGGCAAGCATTCTACCAAGTAAGCTACATCTCCAGCCACAGCCCATTGCTATCTAGTACTTCTTTTTACCAAGAACCTAAATCTGCAACTATGACACCTCTTCAGTAACTTACAAAATTAATAACTCAGCATATTTAAGCTGTCATTTCAGAGCTGTCCTACTTATCATTATCTAAATAAGAAAGTTTAACCCTGCAACTGTTAGCAATATAAAATTTAACAAAAAAATTTAAAATGAAGGCAATTTAAAGAAAGCAAGTTTCCTTTCAATAAAGGAAAACATTAAATTATTAAGGGTGAATTTGCTTATATGCATTTATGTAAAAAGCTGCTATTAAAAATATTAATAACTAAGGAAAAGACATACAGTACTCTTCAAAGATTGCCCAACATTCTTGTTTATTATGGTATCATTATGACTAATATGTTAGTATGGAAAAACAATGCAAATAGCTTCAATTTTATGAACAGCTACAAATTTTAACATTTTATATTAACAAAAGTTTATTTGTTCTGCTAGGTGACCTTATGCTACATTTAAATATCATTTTTTTAAAAAAAAAAAAAAAGCATATTTGATAAAATATTTCAATTGACCACTTAAATACACCAAAATCAAGGTTTCAAGAGAATTTAGTTCATCCTGCAATTCAAATTTGGTTTATCAAATACAAAACTTGTCTACAATAATTGAAGAGCTATGCTTTGGTTAGAAAAGTAGTATAGTGCTTAGCCCAGGAAGTGACACTATTAGGAGGTATGGCTTTGTTGGAGTAGCTGTGGCCTTGTTGGAGGGAGTATATCACTCTGAGGGGGACTTTAAGAGACTTCTTCCAGCTACCTGGAGGCTAGTCTTATCCTGGTTCCCTTTGGAACAAGATGTAGAACTCTCAGCAACTCCAGTACCATATCTGTCTGAAAGCTACCATGCTTCCCACCATGATGATAATGGACTGAACCTCAGAACTTATAAGCCAGTCCCAATTAAATGTTATCCTTTATAAAAGTTGCCTTACTCATGGTGTCTCTTCGCAGGAATGGAAATCCTAAGACAGAAGTGGGTAACAAGAGTGGAGAATTATGGAATAGACCTGCCCATATTTATTGGAAGAATGAAGATTTGGGGACTTTGGATTTGGAAAGCAGAGGAATACTTTAAGTGGGGCTTAATGGGTCATCCTAGTAGGAATATGGAAGACATTGTTGCTGAGAGTGACTTGAAGTGTGGGTGCCTGGCTCAAGAGTTTTCACAGAAGAATATTAGTATGTGGCCTAGAGTCTGCTCTTGTAATATTTTGGTGAAGACTATGGTTACCTTTTGCCCTGTCTAAAGAGTTTGCCTGAGGCTGAAGTACAAAGATTCAGATTAATTACATTGACAAAAGAAGTATCAAAAAAGCCTAGTTTAGACTTTATCCCGTGATGTTGGAGGTAAGCTTTTTTAATTTTGATTTTATAGGTGTTTACAATTAAAGATTGTATGACTCTTAGAACAAACTTTAAGCTTTAGACACTCATCATTGTTGAGACTGTTACAGATGATGGGACTTTTGCATCTGGGCTCAGTTGATTTTGCATTATGCTACGGTTAGGTATGGCATCTATAGTCTCATATGTTTGAACAATTCTGTTGGAGCCAAGGAGTAGAATGTAGTGCTTTGAATATGCTTGGCCCAGAGAGTGGCACTATTAGGTGTGGCTTTGTTGAAGTAGGCATGGCCTTGTTGGAGGAACTGTATTACTTTAGTGGTGGGCTTTGAGAGTCTTCTTCTAGCTGCCTGGAAACCAGTCCTATCCTGGTTACCTTTGGAATAGGATGTAGCTCTCTCAGCCCCTCCACTACTGTATCTATCTGGAAGCTATCACATTTCCCACCACGAAGATAATGGACTGAATCTCAACCTATAAGGCAGCCCCAATTATTGTCTTTTATAAGAGTTGTCTTGATCATGGTGTCTCTTCACAACAATGGAAATCTTAACTAAGACAAGCAGTAAGAGCTATACCACTATTATGTCAGACTAAACCCTTCATGAAAACAACCTGCAACATCCTTTTTACGGGCAAAAGTAGATGAAACCCTGATATATTGATTGAGTGTTAAGATGCCCATCTTCAGAAAGTCACCAAAAGAGGACAACCTTTAGGCTGGAAGGCTTACTTCCATATCAGATCTCAATCAGAAAAGATGGCCAGGAATAAGACCTGTGATCAAAGCCATATGCACAGAGGACATTGTGCATACTCTATGGCTCTTGTGTTCAAACAGACAATAAGTCAATACATTGGTTTTGAGAATAGATAACAAACCAGTGTTAAATGTATCCATGCACCGAAGGCTTCAGTTCTCTGAGGATAGAGCATGGATCCAACAATATACAATAACTCTTTATTCATCAGATAGGAAATGCCATGTTCTAGCTAATCAAATATTTTTTGTTAATTGTTGCCACATGTAGAAGGATTACAAATTTTTAAAAGAATGAGAATAAATTAAAATACACTTAACACTGCAACTAAACTGATTATAATTTAATCTTTCTCTAATTATTCAGAATGCATTTCAGGGTCATCAGGAGGAGCATAAATTATCAGTGCTTGATGACTATGCAGAAAGTCACAGTTTTTCTAAGATCTTGGTGAATAGAGGCTGGGTAACAAAGAATTCAGAGCAAAAGTTAGTGTTTGGAGGATTTATGTGCTAAGTATTTTTCTTAGATATGAAAGATATCATCAATCCTCATCAAAAGCAAATTTTGAGAGATGATGTACTGATGTCCGTGGAAACAATAACTTGCCCAGCATGACAAGGTAGCAAAGCTTTTGAACACCAATCTGTCTTTAAAGAAGAGGCTTGAAGCAACTCTTTGTTATTTGTGGAGGTCTCAGCCTGGATTCTCAGAATGAACACACAGTTAGGGGGTCATGCTATTTGTTTATGTTGAAGGGTTGAAGAATATTTTTATCTGTAAACCATGTAATAGCCATAAATTTAGCAAGACAGTACATGTATGTCTGTGTCTGTGCGTGTCTGTGTATGTGTCTATGTCTTGTCTATGCCTGTCTATATACTGTTAATAGTGAATGCTCTTGGCTGGGGTGGCAGTGCTTTCCTGTGTGCACATGTGGTGTATATAATATAAATGTCAGCATCCAGAGTCTTTCCTCCATCCCTCATTACCTTATTTTTCAGACAAGGTCTCTCACTGATCTTGGAACTCATCACTTGTATAGATTGACTCGCCAGCAAGAGGCCCAGGGATTCTCCCCTATCCTGCTACCACCTAAGACTAGTGTTACAGATGTGCATGTCTTTCACAAGGGACTTGGGAATTGAAATCAGATCATGCCATGTAGCAAGCACTTTACCCATAGAGCCACTTCCAATCCTCATGAAATAAATTTTGAAGTCAAATAGAGAGATGTTAATATAAAGGATCATAACCTGAACATCTTAGGAGAAAATTATTTTTCAGAAGCTAGCTCAATAAAGCCCCCATCCAGTTAAAATTCATCTGCTGGTTAATGTATCCTCCAAAACAGACTTGCTTATTCATCTTCATGTGGTGGTCCAATTCTCATATTACTGTTCATTTTAAACTGTGAAACATATTTGACTGAATTATTACTCACAGAACATGGTCAATAACAATTACTTAAGATTTGGGGGTGAGTCTAAATTCGTTTTTAAAAATGGATTCCAATTATGAGAACAGAGAAGTTAGCTTACACATATTCCTCTTATCCATTCCCATTATCTACTTTCTAATTCTTGAATCATTCATTTTTTTTCACCTGAAACTGTTATGACTTCTGATCTGCTTTTACTTGCCAGCTCTAATAAAATCCCTCACAATTCAAATACTTTCTCTTCCCCTACCCATAATGGTTTCACTTACCTCTAAAGAGTCAGTGTCTGTAAAAGTAACGTTTATTTCCTCAGATGAAGAGATGAGATGAGAGCCATATCCAAGCTGTACAAATACATGACCTAGGTTGAATCCAGAGTGTTTTTTCTCTGTTCTACATATCCTTTGCACTAGGCCTAGAAGCTTCTAGCCACTACACAATCCAATCATCTGCTAACCCAAATCTTGAATGCTTCAGCTTCCATCCTGTCTACTAACCTAGACCTTCTTTCCACTTGCTCTTTCTGAACTCTCACTGACTGGTTCAACTCAGTAGTTCTGGTCCAAACTCCTCTCTGCGCTCACTAATTCACATGGGCTTCTCTCAGCTTCTCACTGAATTGCTCTTCTTGGCCTCAAACAAACTCTGACAGTCAGTTCTAATCTTCTGACTCCTTCTTATTCTCTGGCCTCAACTACCTGAGCTGACTTGCACTTCACAAACTGCACAAACTGAACAGAACTCACAAACAAACTCAACTGCCCTGAATGACCTGCACAGACTGAATTTATTCAACTCTGCTTTCTCTCTTTCTTGGAACTGCTTTTAAGTAGCCTCTCTTTCCTGTGCTGTATTCCTAAGAGTTGGGCATATTCTATCTCTGACTGTTAAATCTTTCTCCAATTCATCACTTTGTCTGTCCCCAAATTAGATGTCATTTTCAAACATGGATGCTTCCTTCTACAAACTAAATTTACTTTCATTGTTTGAGATTAAAGGTGTATGCTATGGGTATTCTATATTCTAGCCAGAAGGATTAAAGGTGGATGACATGTCTACCTTTCAGCCAGATCTTACAGACCTAGGTCTTTGGATATGATCCCTTCCCAGAGCAGCCAAGTTGCTTTTACAAGTGACTGTTGTAAAGGTCTTTCCTAAACAAGAATCAAAGTGGAACTGAACTTCAGAATAGCATAAAGAAATCCTAGGATGTGATATTTCTTTAGCCTGTGAGGGACACTTACTGATGAGGAGATAAGCCTACCCAAGGAGATAAAAATCCTTTCCCTACCTTCTCTCATAGCATTTACAGATAACCTCTACAGGTGATTTTCTCTTCCAAAATGGACTATTTAGATCCACAGAACCATGCAGCTAGATTTGTTATATTGAAGAAAAAGCTGCATAAATGATAACTTGAGTCAAAAGCAGCCTTGGCTGTAATGAACTGTGTTTGAAATTCAGAATAGAAAAACATACTTTCCCTATGCAAAGGCTGAACAGAAGTGGTTGTTCTGATTGCCGCAGCTTGATCCTTCCTTCTAATTCAGGATCTTGCCCAGGGACAAAAGTTTCCTGGTCACATTAAATATACAGGAAGTTAATAGAACTGCACTGCCTAGCTGAATTAAATTAGGCACTAGTAGCAAAGTTTGACAAATCATACATAACTGTCTTAAAATTTGACAGATAGATGGCAGTGGCCTTGAGAATGTCTGAAGAATGATGTCACCCTACACAATGACTCAGGTAGAGTTTTCAGGATTTAGTCACTGATACTTTCTGCTGAAATTCATCTGATTTCCTTTGTGAAACTCTATGATCCTCACAGTGACTGTGTACATTGAATGCAAGGTGAACTACTGACTCTACAAACTTAGAAGGATAACTTTTGAATGGAGGAAAACAAGGTTCATTTTAGTATCAATGATTGAGGCAACATGCAGATTGAAGGTGGAAAACATGTTACCTGGAACCTAAGTCAGTGTCAATAGAAGCAGTACATTGAAAAGCAAAGCCTAATTTTATGTTCAAATGAGAATGATGTTAAAATTCAAAATGGCTGGATATAAAGAATGATCACATTTTTGAAGACCATTAATTATAATTTCTTAGGCTTAATTGCATTGCTTAAAAAATTATCAAGAGTCCTAAGAAAGGTGTATCTCTTTGGAAAGAACATTTAGAGCATCACAGGGTTCTAATTTGGGCATGATTTCCAAAATAAGCATCTAATTCAATTCTCCTATTCAAATGGAGAAACTGAGGCACAGATCAAGTAGCCATATTTATACAAAGATAACCTAAAAGTTTGGCATGTAATTAAGTGATCTACTCTTCTCACAAGAGCCTACCTGGGCTTTTGCCTCAGCCTATCACCCCAGCTACTTGACAAGATGAATTAGGAGAGTCACAAATTGAAGACTCCCCTGAGTTACAAATTGAGTAAGAAGTGTGAGCAAAGTGATAAGTCACCATTTCAGAATCAAAACTTAGGAAATCAGAGAGATTTCTACTGGTGAAACTATTGTTCAACATGCAATGTCCCTAGTTACCAATGCAAGAAAAAGTGAAGAGAAGTATATAATTAATACCCATGTATAACCTCAGTATTTGATATATATTTTATGGAAATAAAAACAATTACTACATCCTTAAAATTTTTATTGAAACAAAATGATGATATCACTCTAATATTTTACTGAAATTCCCAAAAGTGATTCAATTTTCCCACTAATCTAGACCCTATCCCCTTGCTATTCAAATATGTACCGAGTGCTTACTGAATAATAAGTCTGTAATTCAAAATTACAAAATATTTTTCTGGTCAGAATTTCACCTTCCAAATGGTAAATAAAATGTTTATGTATACCATTTCTCTCTACACATGCTCATTCCTTTTAATAACTTCCATTTTCTTCTGAAAATGGTTTTCTTCCTCCCTCTCAAGGTTTATAATAAGTATTATCTTCAGGTATCAAAGTGTCTTTCAACTTCCATCTAAACAACTGTCTTATGCAATACACATCTAGTTGTGACAAAGCTGCAGGTCAGCAAGAAGCCCAGGAAGCAGTTACATTGCCAGCTCTGTATGGCACTATTAGTAATGCTGCTGATTTTCTTCTACACAATGTCAGATACACAGCTGAAAAGGTAGAACAGGTTAGCCCACAGTGCACACGATGGAGGGTCTGTGAAAGTGTGACAGAAACTACACTTAGGTCCCAGTGGAATGACAGAGCAGCATGAGCAATGTGGGGATTGCAAAAAGACAAGGCCGAGAGAGATGATAGCCATGGGGCCATGGAGAACAACACTGAACGCCACTGTCAACTAGCACCATGAGCCCAGAAGTTTATTTCCATACGCTATCAGGGGCTGAGTTAACAGGCACTGGTGTATTTTGACAAATACTTCTCATTAGACACTAGAAGTTTTGGTGAGCTTCCTAGGCAAGGGAGCTACCTGCTAGCTATCCATTACTCCCCATTCTCTCCATGAACATACAGCGGCCCAAGAGAAAACACCAGAACACAGTTACGAGGCAGCCCCTGCCAACCAAACGAAGAGGAAATCTACTTCTCTCTAAAGTAGGCTGATTCATTCCCACCTGAAAGACCAGAATGTTTAGGTCACTTTGGAGATCTAGAAACAAGAGATAACATAGACAAATGTTTTGCTAGAGAGTTTGCTAGGGGATTAAGAACACTTGTTTTTCCAGAGGAATGGGGTTCAATTCCCAGGATTCATAGAGTCGCTCACAATGGTCTGTGTAACTACAGTGCCAGAGCATCTGATGCCCACTTCTGGCCTTTGCTAGCACTGCAAACAAACAGATTGTGCACTGGCTTCAAAACTCTAAATTTGACTTAAAGAAGTACTTTAATGAAAAAAGAGTAATATAAAATCTACAACAAAATAAAGATGTTTAATAGTAATGTTAAAATTCACTGGTGAAGGACTTTAATTACCATGTTAGAAACTGAAACTGGATTAAAAATCTTAATTAAAAGCAAAGTCCACTTCAGTCTCAAGCTCTTGTTCCTGCCCATAGAAAGGTCCACCAGCCAGGGCACAGCATAGACTGGAGAGCCCAGCTGGCTCTGGTCAAGTCTGCCGTGAACAATTCAGCTGCTCTTTTCATGGGCAGTTCCAGAACACCTGTTCCATAAGGCAATGTGCCAGGACCTCTGTGTCTCAGAAGATGGGCTCGCAAACAGCATACCTGACATTGTCCGTGGGAACCACATCTCTACAAGTCTGGTGAAGTATGTCATGAAGTGTGTGTGTGTGTGTGTGTGTGTGTGTGTGTGTGTGTGTGTGTGTGAAGTATGTCATAAAGTTTGTGTGTTCATGCGTGCAATGTGTATATGTGGGTGTGTACATGTGTCTATGTGGAAATGTTTGTTTATGTAGCTATGGTGTTTATATGTATTTATATATGCATGTGGATATGTGTATTTGTGTGTATGTGACTGTATATATGTGTATCTACATCTAGGTATATATGTATATATGTATGTATACACGTATATATGGATCTATATGTATGTGTATATGAATATGTGTATATGCATTATGTGTGTGTATGTGTGGTTGCTACATATAAATCTCAACATTACTAGATACTACTGAAGTATCTTTTAGTTAGAGAATACCTTTTCTAAGATTATTTTAAGATGTTTGAAAATAAAATCATAGAATCTGACAGTGATAGATTTTGCAATTATACCTGTAAAAATCACTTACTTGAATTTCTTTCTTTCTTTCTTTCTTTCTTTCTCTCTCTCTCTCTCTCTCTCTCTCTTTCTTTCTTTCTTTCTTTCTTTCTTTTCTTTGTTTTGTTTTTAGAGACAAGGTTTCTCTGTATATCCCTGGCTGTCGTGGAACTAACTCTGTAGACCAGGTTGGCCTCAAACTTAGGAAACCACCTGCCTCTGCCTCCCAAGTGCTGGGATTAAAGGCATGTGCCACCACTGCCTGGTTACTTACTTGCATTTCTACTGAAAAACACTAGGACAGAATTTATACATTCTTACCACAGCAATGAATAACCTTAACTAAAGTATAAAGCAGGGGACTGTGGACAGGACTCAGTTAGCAAAGTACTTACTGCAAAAGCATGGGACATGAATTTGATCCCTAGCACCCACACAGAACACCAGGTATTGTGGCACACACATGTAATCCTAGTAGTGGGGAGGCTAAGGCAATTGGATCCCTGAAACTCACAGACCATCCAATCTAGATGAATCAGTGAGCCCCAGATCACAGCGAGAGACACTGTCTCAAGGTAGACAATGAAAAAAAAATGAATACATGTGGTTGGCTTTTGCAAATGCATAGACATGCATGCACATCTGCAGAAACATACACACACACTCACAGATGTGCACGCCTACATGCATATTCATTCACACAACAACAAAAAGCTGTGAAGTACCCACGTCAAAAAAGGAGAACATAAAATGTTTTAAAGATGTCAGTGTATTCATGGATATCAATGCTCTTTGTTTATGTGCCTGACTGTAGGCTAAGCAGATAGCAGTTACTTTTGTCCCAGTTCCTAGATGAAGGTGCCTCAGAAGGCTCAAACCATGATTTCCACAAGGCACAATAGAATACAACTAGGCCCCAGGCTCATTCTCAAATACTGCAGAGTTCTGTTCATAATTTCTGAAGTTAAATAAACGAATCTGGCCATAAGATCCAGAAATAAATACCAATTCTGGGTACATATTAAAAGGACATGCAAACAGAATATATGGGAAAGCTCCAGAAGCTCCTATGGCCACTGAAGCAATATTCTCTACAGTCAAAAAGAATCACCTCAACAAATATGTAGACAGGGGCTGGAAAAAATGATCCAATAACTAAAAAAGCACTTGCTTCTCTTAAAGAGGACCGAGGTACAGTTCCCAGCACCCATTTTGTGGCTCACAAATGTCCGTAATTACAGTTCCAAAGGACTTAATGCCCTCTCCTCTTTTGGCTTCCTTGGATACTATACATACATGATGCTGTTCTATATGTTCAGGCAAAGAATCATACACATAAATAAAAACTGAATCTTTTTTTAAATGTGTAAGGAAAAACATAGTACATATGCACAATGGAATACTACTCGACTTTAAAATATATATGATTGTTAATTATAGAACCTGAGAAGACTCAGTGAGATCCTACAGGCACAGAAAGGCAAAATGCATGCGCTCACTTACAGGCACAAACCGACACAATTGATCTGATAAAAGGAGAAACATAACTAATTGTTTCCAGGAATGAGACAGTAAGAGAGCTTAGGAAGATGGCAGTCAAAAATCTCAGTTAGCAAAAAGAAGGGGACTCCTGTTATGCAGTGTGATGACTGTGGTCAATAACATTGTGTGGCATCCCTGAAAGCTGAGAAGGTAGTTTCTCATCATAAAAAGATGGTAAGTTTTTAAGATAATGCATCCACTAATCAATTTGGTTGAGCCATTCCAGGAAGGACACATATTTTGAAAAAAAATGTTGTAGTCCATATAAATGTATATAATCTTTATGTATATTTGTTAAAATCTGACAAAATTCTTAAATGTACATTAGCACTCATGAGAAAAATCATGTGTACCATTTGTGACTCTCCATTTTCTCTCCTGGCCTGGCTCCTGTGTGCCAGCAGCTACAAAAGGAAGCTAAGAGCAGGTTTGTCAACATTATCCAGCCAATCTAACATGTCACCAGCATGCCCCCCAAAGCCATGAAAACATATCTTGCATGAGCCCTCTGCACACCATGACATGGATTTTTTCATGGGGCTAAAGTGACATCATCCTCATTCAAGAAGTAATAAAACAATAGCCACTGTATGGGAATCCACACTCAGGTACCGGAATCCCTGTTCTGAGCTGACAATGGATTTTTAATTGGTTGGTGCTTCCGAAAGGTCAATGTATTAACTTTTCAGCTCTTTCCTTAATCCTTAGGACGTTTGTGCACATTTAGAAAAATGCAGGTGCTTAACACATTTTGTCCAGTTAAATGGGCCTCTGTGATCTGAAATTGGCATAGGCAGGTGGCTGCCAGGTCTGAGCTACTTTGGGAAATGGATGTATTTCTCCTCTACGAGCTCTCAGTGGAAAGGGGAAGAGGACGGGGGAGGGAGAATACTGACAGACAACAGCAGGGGGACTCTGCGCTCAGCATCTTGTCTTGGTGGTATATCCAACTGCAAGATTTATAACCTTCTTGTTACCATGTATCAGCTTCAACACTTTCCGTGAAGTCTTCAATAACTTCGATGACATCTTGCTGAGGGGTTTTGTCATTAAAAGCCTAAAGCTGGTCATTAACAAACCTTCTCTGCAATCATCCACCGCTGTGCTAGCTCAGGCATGGATCTAACTGGAAAGTTGGGCTGCCTTGGAAACTTTCTAGAAGAATGTATTTTTATTGTGCAGAGTATATTTCTTTAGGGGAAGAATCCCAATCATTTCATCATTTATTTCTCATTATCTATGGACTAACCCTTCCCTCATAGACACAATCAAATTCAACAAACATGTGTAGCACACTACTATGTAATAGGCACACTGCTTGGGGCTAAATATATAATTAGGAAAAACACAACTCAGCCTTCAGAGGATCATGCCCACCCACCCCCTCCAAAATTAGCCATCATTAGCACAACCTTTTGTAATGTGGTGAGAACCAATGCAGGCGTTATAAACATCATCTTGTTCATTTGTCACTGTCTCTTGGAAAATGCATGTTCTTAATAACCTCATCTTTGTGATTAAATGACTAGTGCTTTGTCTACTTGGGAAAGCAACCAACCTGGGTTGAAAGTATGATACACATACATAGTGAGATTTTATCTGGACGGAATGAAAGAATGAAATTATATTTTCAGGAAATAGATGGTGTTGAGGATCATTATGTTAAGTCAAATAAGCCAGACTCATAAAGACAAGTAGTACAGATTAGCTTGTACTCTGATTCGAGATGGAGGACATGAAGGTAATCAGGGGACAGTAAGAGGGGAATAAAGAAATCTAGAGGGAGGGAGAGAGAGAGGAGTATGAGAGAGTAATGTCATATCTGTGAGAGGAAAGTGAAAAGGAGGATGATTTAGGGGAAGAAGAGAACTAGCAACTAGAGTGGGAGGAGGGGAAGGGAGGACAGTAGGTGAGAGAGATTCACTGGTAGAGCAAAGCATAATGATACCCATGTACGTAGAGGGAGAATTAGACATGATTAGCACATATCTATAACCACAGCACCCAGGCATGCAGGTAGGACGATTCAAAGTTCAAATCCAACCTGTCTCAGAAGTTAAATAAAATTTGAAAAATCTATTAATGCTTATTTAAGAATTTTTTTATCAGAGCTAATAACCACCTAGCTGACATATCTAGATTGCAAAAGAGGTTTTGCATAACTTCATACATGTTTACCTGTCCTACCCAACCACAGAAGATCAGCCCATTAAAAAGTATGGAAAGGACCGATAATCTCAAACTGAAAAAGAACAATCTGGATGCAGAAGACAGTTAAGCAAGTACGAGGAGGAACATGAGCCAGGACTATAACCACTTTCATGAGAATTGGTTCATGCTGGAGTCTTGCTGTGGGCAGTCTGTCCCCTGACCTCACTCCTCCTCATATCTATCTGCAGCACTGAGAATGGAAGGCTTCCATCCAGGAACATTTGTGCAGGGAATTTTGAAAATGCCCATTGGTTTTGAACATTCACCACTGGTGCTAAGCTTATGAATAGACTCATACATTGTATGAAACACAATCATTTCTAGATTACTGAGCTCCAAACACACAAAAATCCACCTAAATGAATTTTCTTGCGAACAATTTGGTTTTTCACCTAATTTTGTGCCCTGTCAGAAGGAAATAATGAGAGGAGATTTGCCTCTCTACTAATATCAGGAAGGAAATAGTCAATTGGTCAATGCTTCACACAGTGATAAAACATGCAGGCATGAGAGGCTTCTCTGCTACAATGTAAGAGGAAGACACAGGGGTTTACATAGGTTTGGACCATGGGAAGTGACACTATTAGGAAGTGTGACCTTATTGGGGGAGATGTAAGCTTGTTAGAGGAAGTGTATCACTGCGGAGGCAAGGCTTTAAGGTCTCATATATATGCTCAAGTCTGGCCAGTGTGATCCAGACCCTCCTCCTGGCTGCCTTCAGATCAAGGTATAGAACTCTTGTCCTCTAGCAGCCTGGCCACCTGCAGGCTGCCAGGCTTCCCACCATGATAATAATGGAGTGAACCTCTGAAACTGGAAGCCAGACACAATGAAATGTTTTTTTT
>JADRCD010098946.1:0-13312 GCA_019843815.1 Montemys delectorum | reverse complement strand
AAAAAAAAAAAACTGCATGGTATTGGTACAGTGAGAGGTAGGTAGACCATTGGAATAGAATAACCAGAAATGAACCCACACAGATATGTCCACTTGATCTTTGACAAAGGGTCTAAAACCATCCAGTGGAAAAAAGACAGCATTTTCAACAAACAGTGCTTGTTCAACTGGATGGTAACATGTAGAGGAAAACAAATAGTTCCATTTTTTTCGATGTTGCAGCATTTTCTCTGTCCAATCACATTAGGGTAGTGACAAACCTGCGATTGGACAGGAGTACAGAGGCAGAGCTAAAAGTGGAAGAGGAAAAAGCACGGAGAGCAGGAAGGGGCAGAGTTGATCATCATGGAAGCTACGGAAGAGGACAATTCAGACCCTCATGGTTGTAACAACCAGACTAAGGTTTTACAATGTTAGATTAACTAGGTCATAATACTGACTTTATCATTTGACACTGAAATTATTGTATTGTGATCTTATTATTATATAAACCTGATTAGATAATTAAGCCTTAAGAGTCATGATTTACCAGATATCAGATGCTAGATGAATTATTGTAGGGGTGTGTAAAGTGTTGCATGTGAGTGAGATACTGTTGCTAGCTGGGAGAAAATAGCAAGAACCTGACAGGACATAATGTTGTGGCCAGATGGTACTGGCACTAGAACGTGGTCTGGCAGGAAAGAGAGTTTGCAGAATAGATTCATTTTTAATATTCACACAACATTTCAAGACAAGGTTTTCCTATGTAGCCCTGGCTCTCTGGGAACTCACTCTGTAGACCAGGCTGCCCTCAAACTCAGAAATTCTCCTACCTCTGCCTCCCAAGTGCTGGGATTAAAGGTATGTGCCACCACTGCCCAGTTAAACAAAGAATTATCAACTGAGGTGTACCAAATGTCTGAGAAGCACTTAAAGAGATCATTGTTTTTAAAGCTGGTTTTTACAAATATCTAGGTCATATAGATAGGTGGGTTCCTCAACTCTCAAGTTAGCAATTTTGTTACTCTACTCTAAATTCTGCCAGATGTCTGAGCACCACTGTTAAGCTTCCTGCTCAGCATTCACGAATCCATGTCTGTCTCCATCAGTGTTTCAAGGTCGATCTCCAGTGCCTCACTTTTTCCCTATAATTCTTTCTATCTTGCTAGCACATGTCACACCTCAGCTGATTGGCCAATATTATTGGTAGGTGACACATTTATGCAGTAAACAAAGGATTATCTTTGCTATATACCATTTTAGATAGATAAAAGTCTCTTTATTTTATTATAACAGGCTATATACAATAAAAACAAATATGCAAAAAACAGATAAAGTTTTTAATTCACAAGGTACAGTCCATAAATATTTAACAAGCTTGGAGAAAGCATTCCACTGTGTGTCCTACCTTAGTTATTTTAAAATTCTCTACCTAAATAAATTTTTTTAATCCTAAGCACCTATTCCTAACATTTCTGTAACTCTCTAGTCTTCAACTTCATCAGAGACATCAGAAGGAATAAATATTATCTGAGTATACAGGGAGTACAGGCAACAAGATTCTAAAGCAATAGGAATGACAGAGATAGCTAGGTGCCTGGATATTCCCCCAAAATTCTTTGTAATGTTAGAGCATCCGTCTTCTGCTTTCCAGTCCAGGAAGTTTGACATACTCTTCTTGTAAAGCAGGAATTGTGAAGGACTTCTCTGCCCTACACTTGCAAAGCTTGGCAATCTATTTTTCATCTATGTTTGTCAATTGGACAGAAAACTATCAGCAGTTGAAGGAAGGACAGTTTCCTGCTCAGTGGCAGCTTGCTACATTTGGAGCAAACTCCATGAGGAGATCCTTTGATGCTCATCATCTTCTTTGACATTTAATGTGGGTGGTGTTAGGAGCAGACCTGTTTAATGTCAAAATTAAGGTTTAAATTAATAAAATATTTTTAAAAGCTATATTCTGTGGACCTCTGGGATTTGGAAGACTATCTATTTAACTACTTTTACATTGGTTGTTTCTGGCCAATCACTATTGGTTCAACCTAGGAAGCTTATTTTTGTAATTAAATAAAGTTGTATATTAGATGACTATGAGTTTGATTATCTGACAACTAATATGGATTCCTTAATTATTTTTAAAGTGTTTGTAATATCAAATCCAAGGAATAGAACTTTGCATTGCATTAAATGAATTATATAGGTACAATACACTGGTATATAGTAGCAAAATATAACCTTAATATGTGTCAATATGCAAATATCTATACCAATGTAACTAAATATAACCTTAATTTATGTCAATATACAAAGACCTGTATCAATGTATGATTTTTGGCTTATTTTTTCTATATGTAGATTCAATAAACTATACTTTTATCATTTCTACTTTCTTCCCTTTTAAATGAACACAAACATCCATAACCCACAACATGAACAATAACCACTTAACTAATCTCTTGGAAACTGGACATACACACACCATACAATAAAAGGGGTGGTTTGCCCCCTCCTCACTCTTTTACTCTTCTCTCTTGCTCTCACTTTCTTGTTCTCTTGCTCTCTTCTTCACTCTTACCTACTCACTCTCTTACTCTTCACTTATTCTTGCTCTCTCTCTCCTCTGTCTCTCTTTGTTCTCTTCTCTTACTTTCCTCCTCTTCTTTTCCCTCTCTCTCTCTTTCATTTCCTTTCTTTCTCTCTACTTAACTAGCATATTTCTCCTTCCGACAATAAATTAACTCATTCATACATTGCCTCCTTTTTAATTAAGATGTCTTGCAGCAAACAGGCCAGGCCCGGGGGAAAGAGAGAAAGAACCGGGTCTCAGCAGCAGGCCCCAGGCTTTCAGGGAGAGAGAGAGCCTCAGCCAGGTGGACCACCAGCCCAGGACCCCTGCTTTGGAACGACAAGTGGTGGAAGAATGCAGGCAAAGGAACCATAGCTCTGCACTAACAGAACAGTTGCACTGCTACTCTTTCCCCAAGCCTTTGGTCCTTCATTCTCAGACCCCAGCGACATCCTGAGGAGGCGCCTATGTTGCCCAGCGGCATCTGGAAACCTATGTCCCTGGCCTCCTGGCAGGTCAAAGGACCACTCCCTTCACCTGTCTTTACCTCTACCTCCAGTAGAATAGGACACTATCACCCCCGCCCCCCCATACTGAGATAAAGTATGCAGCCAGGCACTTTGCACTTGCCTGGTCAGCTCTGATTATATAGTTACACAATCCTCTTAACTTTTTGTTCCTTTGCTGTCTGGGTGATTGCACCTGGCAGTTTCCCTGCAGTTGGTTGGTCGTAAAGAGAGTGCATGTGCTCTAGATAAGGCAGGGTAGCCTGTGGAGAGCTCCGCAGGTGAAAAACACTCTGTCTTGGAGAAACTCAAGCCAGCTCCCATGGCATACAAGCAGGTAGACATCGTAAACCATGAGTAAACCAGCTCAAAAACTAGGCATTCTTTTCTCTCTCCTTTCTTCCTTCATCCCTTGGAAAAGCAGGCTGCAGAGACTCTTGGCTCTGGCTCCCTTTATGTCCTCCAAAATGCGACTTGAACTTCTAATCTTAACCCCTGCCCGAGATCTCACTTCTGCCTCTGAACTCTGAGCTCTGCCCACCTGTCAGCTAATTTGCAGCACGCTTCCACAGCCTCACAGCCTGCAGCTTCAGCTAAAAGCTCACAAACCCTTAATTTTTCAAGGTTAAAACTTTATCCCTTGCTTTTCAAGGAAAAAATAAACGAAGAATACACAGCCTACCCATCTAAGCCTGCCAAAACTGCTGAACTGGAGGTTGTGTTCACTTGTACTCCTTATAGAAATGTCTAAATTTCATTTTTCAACCCAAAATTTTCTTGCTTCTCCATTTGAACATTTATTTTTCTCCCTAATATCAGTGATGTATATTCAAAAGTTTTCAACTGGCTTAAGATTTCTTAAGTCACCTAATCTACTTCCACAGATCAAATCAGCTATCATAATTCAATCTTTAATTAACATCCAGTTTCTTTCACAGAAAAACTGTTACTGCCTATCCCAGAGACATAATTTTTTTCCTCAGCCACTGAAGAAGACTTTTAAAATTCCTTCCAGGACTAAATCCCTTGCTTTCTAAGGTCCTAACAATGCTCCCAAACATTGCAGACATTCTTCTGCTAGGGTCCTGCTCTTTTGTCATTATTATTCTATAGGTTCCCCCCACCCTGCATGAGGGAGGACAGTGTCTGCAGCTACAAGATCCATCAGAGACCACTGTGTCTCCTGGGGCCTGTAAACAACAGGACAGCCTTCTTCCAGATGCCTCATCTGACTGAAAGCTCCCTAGACACTCGCTGGACAAAACAGAGGATAGACAACAGACTTGGGACCTTCCAGCTACAGATGAACTCTCTTGCCAAGCCAAATGACTGCTGAACTTGGGGGAGGTTATGAGATAGTAAGGAAAACATAATGTCTATTAGAATTAATTAATTAATGCTGTTCAAAACTGATGTTTTTACCCTCAAACTGGATTATCCATGGAAAATTGATTCTATAATCTCTTACCTTGCCTGCCTTCCTCACCCATTAACTTAACTGTGTTACTTCTCTGTCCTATGATTTCTTCTGATACTTCCAACCACCAAAATTTTCACCACAAATGACACAATCACTCCAAAGCCTCTATACTTATTCCAACATAGTAGGCATTTATTCTAATGATATCTCTCTTTAAAAAAAAAAAAAAAAAAAAAAAAAAAAAAAAAAAAAAAAAAAAAAAACAGAAAAGGGGGAGATATGAGGCAGTGGGCAGTTCTGACAGCCGGAGTCCAGTAGAGTGGCCACCTCAGAACTCCGGAGACCCACTGAGCAAAGTAAATTTGTTCAGAAGGGACGGTAGGTATTCAGTGATAGTTCTGGGACCAATGGCACAGATTTTAGCCTAAACCCTTCACAGCTGTTCCTGCAGGGGATGTGTGCTCTATCAGGTAGACACTGCCTCAAACTCCCAGCATTCTATCTAGTTGGACCTTACACACAGTCATCTGACCACAAGCAGGCATGCCATGCACCATACAATAAAAGGGGTGGTTTGCCCCCTCCTCACTCTTACTTTTTTCTCTTGCTCTCACTTTCTTGTTCTCTTGCTCTCTTGTTCACTCTTACCTCCTCACACTCTTACTCTTCTCCTCTTACTCTTGTTATCTCTCTCCTCTCTTTCTCTTTGTTCTCTTCTCTTGCTTTCCTCCTCTTCTTTTCCCTCTCTCTCTCTTTCATCTCCTTTCTTTCTCTCTACTTAACTAGCATATTTCTCCTTCCAAAAATAAATTAACTCATTCATACATTGCCTCCTTTTTAATTAAGATTCCGTGCAGCAAACAGGCCAGGCCCAAGGGAGAGAGAGAGAGAGAGAGACCTGGGCCTTAGCAACAGGCCCCCTGCCTTCAGGGAAAGAGAGAGCCTCAACCAGGCAGGCCACCAGCCCAGGCCCACTGCTTTGGAATGACATGTGAGTAAAGCAAAGAAACAAAACCATGCTGTTTGATTTAAGTAGACATAGGTGTCACCATTTTGAGGATCAGAAGCCACATGTCAGTGTAAAGTAATTTAGAGAAAAAGGAAAGAATGCAAACATATCAAAAAAAGACCTACTTAGATCATAGTCAACATCTGAAAGACAGAAATGAAAAGAGAAAACTAGTATACATTTTTGGTCTGTTTTAATTTTTAAAATATTCTTTATATTAATCTTGCCCTCATTCCGCATTCTTCCAGCCTTTCTATAATGGAACGGGAGAGATCTCTGAAGTCAGTCCATTTGTTGGGGGTCAATATCTGCTACATGTTGGGCCTCTTGGAGAGCAGCCATTCTAGGCTCTTGTCTGCATAAGAAAATGAAGAGATCTCCCATAGTCAAGGATTGGTAGAATTAATACTATAAAAATAGCCATCCTACCAAAAGAAATCTACATATTCAATGCAATCCTCATCAAAATACCAACACAATTCTTCAAAGAGATGAAAAGAATGACTCTCAGTTTCATCTGGAAAAGAAGAATAAGCAAGCAAATGAACAAAAAAAAAAAAAAAAAAAAAAAAAAAAAAAAAAAAAAAAAAAAAAACAGAATACCAAAAAAAGTTCTTAACAATAAAAGAAATTCTGGGAGATTTCCATCCTTGTTCTCACGCTATACTACAGAGCAACAGTGATAAAAACAGCATGGTACTGGTAGGTATGGAGACAAAAAATGTTGATCAATGGAATAAAATTGAAGACTCAGAAATAAAACCACACAATTATGGACACTTGATCTTTGACAAAGAAGGAAAAAGTACACAATGGAAAAAGAAAGATTCTTCAATAAATGGTACTAGTCTAAGTGGAAGTGAGTATGTAGAAAAACTTTTAAAAATGCATTTCTGTCATTTTGATGAAAGCTCAAGTCAAAGTGAATGAACGACCACAACCTAAAATGAGATACACTGAATCTAATAGAAGATAAAATTGAAAAGAGCCTCCAACCTATTGACACGGGGATGGAGGGAATTTCCTAAACAAAACTCCAATGACTCAGGCTCTAAGATAAAGAATTGATAAATGGAACCTCATGAAACTGGAAAGCTTCTGTAAAGCAAAGGAAATAATCAGTAGGACAAATTGGCAAATTACAAATTGGGGAAAAATAATCTTCACTAACCCCACATCTGATAGAGGGCTAGTATTCAAAATACATAAACAACACACGAAGTTAAACACACAAAAAAAGCAAAAACAAAAAACCCAATCAGAACTTGGGGTAGAAAATTATACAGAGAATTCACAACAGAGGAATCTAGCAAACCAGTATTCAACATCAAACTAAATGGAGAGAAAGTTGAAGCAATACCATTAAAATCAGGGACTAGACAAAACTGCCCACTTTCTCCCTACCTATTCAGTATTGTATTTGAAGTCCTAGCCAAAGCAATTAGACAACAAAAGGAGATTAAAAGCATTCAAACTGGAAAGAAAGAAGTAAAAAATCACTATTTCCTGATGATATGATTGTATACTTAAGTGACTCCAAAAATTCCACCAGAGAACTACTAAACCTCAACTTTAGCAAAGTAGCTGCATATAAACTTAACTCAAGTAAATCAGTGGCTTTCCCCTACTCAAAGGATAAGCAGGCTGAGAAAGAAATTAAGGAAACAGCAGCCTTCACAATAGTCACAAATAATATGAAATACCATGATGTGACTCTAACTAAGCAAGTAAAGGATCTGAATGGCAAAAACTTCAAGTCCCTGGAGAAGAAAATTGAAGAAGATCTCAAAAGATGGAAAGATCTCTCATGCTCATGGATTGGCAGGATTAATATAGTAAAAATGGCCATCTTACTGAAAGCAATCTACAGATTCAATACAGTCCCCATCAAAATTCCAACTCAATTCTTCACAGACTTGGAAAGAGCAATGTGCAAATTCATCTGGAATAACAACCAACCTAGGATAGGGAAAACTATTCACAACAATAAAGGAACCTCCAGTGGAATCACCATCTCTGACCTTAAGCTCTACTACAAAGCAATTGTGATAAAACCTACATGATATTGGTACAGTGACAGCCAGGTGGATCAATGGAGTATAATTGAAGACTCAGAAATGAACCCACACACCTATGGTCATTGATCTTTGAAAAAGGAGCTAAAACCATCCAGTGGAAAAAATATAGCATTTTCAACAAATGGTGCTGGCTCAACTGGCAGTTAGCATGTAGAAGAATACAAATCAATCCACTCCTATCTCTTTGTATTAAGCTCAAATCCAAGTGAATCAAGGACCTCCACATAAAACCAGATAAACTGAAATACATAGAAAAGAAAATGAGGAAGAACCTTGAGCATATAGGCACAGGGAAAAATTTCGTGAACAGAACACCAATAGTTTATGCTCTAAGATCAAGAATTGACAAATGGGACCTCATAACATTACAAAGCAAAGGCCACTGTCAATAGGACAAAATGGCAACCAACTGATTGGGAAAAGATCTTTACCAATCCTGTATCCAATAGAGGGCTAATATCCAGTATATTCAAAGACCTCAAGAAATTAGACTCCAAAGACTGAAATGACCCTATCAAAAATGGGGTACAGAGCAAAACAAAGAATTCTCAACTGAGGAATATTGTGAGCCTGAATGCTTGAGGCTTTCCATGGAGATCTCTGGCCCAGCTAGGTGCAGGGAATTTAGCAAAGGGAATTGAGCTAGCATGGGTGGAGTCATATCTGCTGTGTCTTCCAGGCTGCTCCATTTCTCCATGCTGCCCTGCACTGAGTAGGGTTGTGCTGGGCTGACAGGCTGACTAGCCAGGGAGGAGTGTAGTGCAGGTCAGGCCATGTTTTTGGAGAGCAGACCTCTTCCCAAGTGTTATAGCTCTTAAAACAAAAGGCTCAACAATGGAGTGGATCTTTTGTGTGTACTGTAACCAGGAGAGGGTAGCCTGCAGCTCCTTCTGAGACTGATTTTCCTGTTAGATAATATCAGCATGGGCAAAAGCTGATTTGGAGGCAGAAACAAGCTCATTGGATGTGTGCAGGTCAACAACTGGGTATTTGGCGTAGCGACTGGGGATAACATTTAACCATGACACCTGTCTGCCAAAGGTCATCCCATGGATCACCGATTGAGAGCTTAAAATGAGTGTTAAGGTTAGTGAACATGTTGCTGCCACTATTAGTGGATTCTATTCTGCAGCTCCAGTATCTGCAATTTCCATATGTGGAGACCTCTTGGAGACATTCACCAGTGATTCAGTAAGGAAAACAGAGAAAGAGGCTAAGGATAGTAGAGATGGAATCTGGGTGTAGAGGGATGTCAATCCTTGTTTGACATCCTTTGAGTGGACAGTCTTGGGTCCCTATAACTTTGTTGGGCCCATTGTAGGATTGCCTATCATAGATTCTCCAGTGGTAGGTATTGGGAAGGCAAAGGAATGCTGGACAATAGCAGATTTAGCATGAAGAATAACAAAAACAGCCAAGAGAATAGAGATGAGGGGGGCTTGGAGAGGGCACATGGCCTGAGCAACAGTCACCAGGTCATGGATGTAGCTATGATAAATTATGTCTGTGAAAATTAAGCTACAATTCATAGTTCCACAGAGATGAGATAGAAGCAAGACTAGGAGGGATTGATAGATCTCCATAAGAAAAAGAAACAGAATAGATATTTATGTATGGGTATAGAAGATCAGATAATAAACATAAGATCTATTGGAGGGAGAAAGGTGGATGTTAAAGGACATATATCTAAGATTAGGGGCCATATCTGGGGCAGTATTGAAACATAATAAGATAAGAGCTTTCATATATATATATATATATATATATATATATATATATATATATATATATATGTATGTGTGTGTGAATGTAATATAAATAAAATTGACAAATAATATGGGTGACAGAGCCCTTATTAGCCATCTCTTGTCACTAAATATAACTGAGTACAAAGATTTGAGTTACATCTAATAGAATCTTTGGCCACACATCTCATACAAATCCCCAAACAATCCAGGCTGTTGCTAAGACTCTAGGTTGCTGTCCACAAACTGACAGAATGGCCCATTCCTGAAGATAACACCTACTTTTAATTCTTTGACTGAGAAGAAGTTGGTACCCATTTGGAGGACATTCCAGCTTCCTTGTCAGTCTTCTCAATGTAATAGGTCAGATAAGGGCTGACTAATTGACTTTAGGAATTCTAATAATCATGCTCAAAAATCCAAGGAAGCAAGTCCATAGGAAAGCCTGAGGGGCTTCCTTGTACAGAAAATGCATTGACTGACACCTCTCCACCATCCCCTGAGTGTCCCCTCTTTTGGGATCAAAATGTCTAATAATTCACCAGGTTATTTGAAAAGAATGAAAGGAAGCTCCATGAAGGCTGATTCTTTACTTTCTAGTACACACATTGTAGGAGAAAACTAATATCTGCCAGTTTTCCTCTTACTTCCACACAAGTGATTTGTCACTCGATCAAATAAAAAGAAATATATATAAAAAAAAAACCTCACACTACCTTCAGAATTCAACAGAAAGAATTTAACATAGAATTTAAATACTTACAAAGAATACCTAAAGATAGAAAGCATAACAATTTGCTAGACAACAGACTGGCAGCAAATAAAAAGACAGGTTAG
The DNA here is from genome assembly GCA_019843815.1 of Montemys delectorum. NCBI lineage: Eukaryota > Metazoa > Chordata > Mammalia > Rodentia > Muridae > Montemys > Montemys delectorum. Next base: position 3,169 of record JADRCD010098946.1, on the reverse strand, counting down.
CAAGGTGAGAGTGGTTCAATTCTTCCAACATTGATTCAGCTCAAATGCATGTCATACTCTGGGAAGATAAGAATAGTCAAGGGCAATATCTCATTTTGAGTCTATTTGTAATCTACACTCAACTTCCTCTCCTGAGGCTGAACATAAATTAATGACTAGATCAGTATGATCAACATTTCCTTTCTTAAACCTTAAGAAGCAGAATGTTGTCTAGATGTATAAATTATGTCTAAAAGTAAATGTAATTTTTCAGATAATGATCATAGATATTTTGAAAAACTACTAAAATCCATATAGAACTTGTAAACAGAATTAGTGTTGAAACTCAAAGTTCCCTACTATTTTCTGGACAGTAGATGGAGTGGGGTAATCACAAAAGACTAAAAAAAAAAAATTTTTTTCACAATATTGTCAAGAAAGTGTGTATTGTTAAAATTAAACACTAGAAGACCTGACTGGATTGCTGAAGAGATTTTCTTAATGCTTTATAGGAAAGTATAAGTAAGAAGAACACGAGTGACAATACTTTAACCCACATAGCTCCATTCTCTGAATATTAATGTAGAAGTTTTAATATAAAAGCTTGAGAATGGTGTATGCAATTAATTTCAAGGTAAGCAGAGGAAGGAAGTCCTTCTGCCAGTACTAATTTCATTCAAATCTGAAATGGAATGCTTTGTTTAGGGATAATATATTCTGTTTTGAGGAACATGAGATTATACAACAATTATGACTAAAATGTTGAAGAATTGACAAAGATCCAAGTCAAAGAAAAAAATACAGCTGGTCCCAAGTCTTGAGTATTTTATACAAAATAACTACTAATATCCCCAAATTAAGACATGAAATAACAGATTACTGGGTCTCAGAAAATCTAGAATACAAAATTTTCCTAAAATAACCTGCCTGCACCTCCAGCCTCCACTTTTCTCAATACTTTTATTTTTGTTCCTTTTATCTTACCTGTGATGAATTCTGATAACCCATTGATCAGTTTGTCTTCACAATGGTGGCTTAGGGTTTCCCTATCAGATGTTCGTGTGACAAAGACTTCATTTCAGATCTTGTACTATATGTTAATAGAGTGAGCAAAGTCTTCTAAGATATGCCTTCTGCTATTGGTTCTCTACTTGCTGGAGTAAGGATTGTCGGACCTCTCTTCTCAGGGTAATTCACTATTCCCTGTTACTGTTTCACAAATGGTCTCAGAGATATTCTGGAATAAATGGTTGAAGATAGATACTCTAACATTATAGAGAATATTAGGGCCTGTCCAGGTAGTCAGCTGTCTCTGTCATTTTATATTTTTGCAAGCTGTCTCATTGTACTTCCTGCATAGTCAAGCAATATTTCTTTTCTTCTCAGGCCTCTAAAGGGTTTGAAGAACAAATACTCATAGTCTTACTATATCTTATGTTTTTTATGATTTAAAGGGATATTCTAAGACTAAGAAATTAACTTTGGGAGTGTAAAACAAATTAAGATCAAAATTGATTTAGATACAGAACTCTGAACTAACCAGGATAGGATAGATGAGATAATCTTTTCCTCTGAGCTACCAAATTTGAACAGATTGGATTTAACTTTTACTTAAAACTTTCCCTAATATTTTCAGGATTGTTACTAGGACACGTTGTTTATTATTATAAGAGAAAGAGTCTTTTTATTTAGACAAAAAGAAGAGAAATTGTCGAGGTTTTGACCATTGTTATATATTATAATGATAAAAGCAGCAAGAGAAAAAGGGAAATAACATAAAGTTAGAGCTATCTGAATCTCATACAACTTGTCAACAAAGACTATAAAGAGTGTAAGAGCCTGGACAAATATCCTGCCACCTCTAAAGACCACATGCCAATCCAGATTACTATATCCAGTAAACACTAAATTGCTATTGATGGAGACCACAAGATATTTCAAAATAATTCCAAATTCAAATACTGTTTATCCATAAAAACAGCCTTACAGAAAACAGTAGAAGGAAAACTGCAACCCAATGAGGATAACTATATCCAAAAATCGCACACATACATACACAAGAAATAAGTAATTCCATAGCAGCTAAAGTGAGGGAATCACACACATATACATGCACACACAAACATACACACAAATACAATCAAAATCAAAATATCGAGAAATAAACATCACTTGGTCATTAATATCTCTAAGCATCAGCAGACTCATTTCCCCAATAAAGAGACACAGGTTAACAGAATGGCCAAGAAGAAAAAAACAAAAAAACAAAAACAAAAAAAAACAAACAAACAAAAACAAACAAACAAAAAAAAAAAACAGGATACACCATTCTGCAGCATACAAGAAATACACCTCATCAATAAAGATAGACATTACCTCAGAGTAAAGGGCTGGAAAAATGATTTTCAAGCAAATGGACTAAAGTAACAAGCTGGAGTAATCATTCTAATGCCCAATAAAATAGACTTTCTTTTTTTTTAAAGCTTTTTTTTATTTTTATTAGACATTTTCTTTATTTACATGTAAATTTCTCCTTTCCCAGGTTCCCCTCCAAAAACCAACCAAACAAACAAAAACAACAAGAACAAACTCCTTTTGCCTCCCCCCTCCCCATGCCTGCCACCCCACCCTCTCCCACTTATTGGCCCTGGCATTCCCCTACACTGGGGCACAAAACCTTCACAAGGCCGAGGTCCTTTCCTCCTATTGATGGTCGAATTTGCGATCCTCTACTATACACATGCTGCCAGAACATTCAGTCCCACCATGTATAGTTCTGAGGGTACTAGTTGGTAATTGTTGTTCGTTCAAAGGGGCTGCAAACCCTTCAGCTCCATAGAACCTTTCTCTAACTCCTTTATTGGGGATCGTGTACTAGGTTCAATGAATGGCTGTGAGCCTCTACATCTGTATTGGTCAGGTATTGTCAGAGCCTCTTAGGAGATAGCTATATGCTTGTCCTTCCTTCAGTCTCTGCTCCATAGTTAATATCAGCCAATCCTTCTGTGGGTATTTGATTCCCCTTTTTAAGAAGGAATGAAATGTCCACCTTTTGGTCTTCCTTCTTCTTAAGTTTCTTGTGGTTTGTGGGTCGTTCTTCCTGTATTCCAAACTTCTGGGCTAATAACCACTTATCAGAGAATGCATACCATGTGTGTTCTTTTGTGATTGGGTTACCTCACTCAGGATG
>JADRCD010098941.1:0-11611 GCA_019843815.1 Montemys delectorum | reverse complement strand
ACACACACACACACACACACACACACACACACACACACACACAATGTCGCTGTGCACTGTGTAAAGGTTATCCTTGTGTTATTCAAATGCTGGTTTCTTGGCCCCTATATCTGGTTGCAATCCAGACATGGCATTGTAATGCTTATAATCATCTCCAGCGGGAATGTTGTGTAAGCACTGTGCTGCATTTATTCTCTGACTTGTCAATAAAAGCTGATGAGCCAATGGCTGAGCAGAAAAGAGAATAGGGCTAGATTTCTGATCCCAGCTTTGGGGAGGGTGTGTGTTTGGGGGGGAGACAGAGACAGAGACAGGAGAGACAGAAGAGAGACAGAGAGGAGAGAGACAGAGAGAGATGGGGAGGGAGGGAAGAAGAGGATTCATCACAAGAAAAGAGACATCATGGGAACATACCTCGGGCGGAGAGAGCCAGACCAATACTAAACTATAACTACCTCAGGGGTTATGGCTGGGAGGTAGCCAGATTAGCTTGAAGGAACAGAATAAATTAATAACTACTCAGCTACCGTGCTATAAAGCTTATCAAATAAATCTTAGTCTCTGTCTCATTTATTTAGGGGTAGACAGAATAGAGAAAAGGTTATCACTTTAAAAAATGCTTTTAGGGGCTGGAGAAATGGCTCAGTGGTTAAGAGCATAAAGAGTGGTTAAGAGCCGGACAGTGGTGGCGCACGCCTTTAATCCCAGCACTTGGAAGGCAGAGGCAGGTGGATTTCTGAGTTTGAGGCCAGCCTGGTCTACAGAGTGAGTTCCAGGACAGCCAGGGCTACACAGAGAAACCCTGTCTCGAAAAAAAGGAAGAAAAAAAGAAAGCTGTTCAACTACTAAGAAGGAGCAGTGACAAATTTCCTAAGTTGCTAGCAATGTTGAACATGTCAAACATTAATAGCTTTACCCCTGCAAAGGATAAATAAATCTTTCAGGAGAACCAGTAAGTAGGGTCTAGAGAGACCACTCAATGGATAACAGCACTTATGTACGAGCATAAGAAACCCAGGTCAGATCCCAGCACTCACACTAAAAGGCTGGGTGTGGCCTATACCCTCACATTAGATGCAACAGAGGTGAGGGACTGGAGGGGCTTGCCTGTCATCAGCTGAGCTCCAAGTTCAAATGAGAGACCCTGTCCCAAAGAAATACTACAGATGACAGAGAAGGACACCTGATATCCTGCTCCAGCCTTCAGGAAAACACATATGTGGAACTAACTCAGGTGTATATGCACAGACACACACACACACACACACACACACACACACATATACACACACACACACAAAGGAAAAACTACAAATAGATGATATACAAAATAGAAAACAAGCATTTGAGCCTCCTGTCTGTAAAATGACCAAGTTACCCCCTCAGACAATGAATTTCTTTCCTCTTTATTGTCAATGAGACTTATTAACTTTCTGAGCTTCCTGGCATTTTGGGGACTTGTGTTCACAAAGTGTTCTATATTTTTACAAAGTTATCTTTATAATAATTTTAGTTATCATTGTGTTTCCAAGTTACTGCCTTTCCCAGTTCTGTCTCCCCAGCAGGGGACAGAGACTCAATGGAAATTCCAGAACTGAAAAAAATGAAACACAAAATTCACTAAATGTGCCCAGCAGCTGATGAGAGAGAGCAAGGAGGAGGAGTGGAATACTGAGAGAGATGGGCAGGAGCAGCCAACAGCATGGTGGCTCACAGCTGCCTTCCCAGCAGGTGGGAGGCAGAGGATTGGGTATGTATGTATGCAAGACTAGCCTTGGCCTACACAGTGAGTCTCTGCCCATTTCCCAAAGGGAATCACAGATAGAAAACCAATACAAACAAGAGAAAAAAAACTTTAAAAAATAAATAAATAACTCAGAGAAAGTTCTAGATGATACCAAGTGGCCAGCATGGGGAGCTAGACTTACAAGAAAGCAGAAAAGAATGTGAGACTCAGAAGAAACAAGGATGCACATTGTCTACACTTAATGACATATAAAAACCTGAGGCAAACCACTAAATGAGCACAAGAAGAAACAAAGCAAGCCACACATGAAAATCAAACACCCAAGGCCTTTGTTAGTTTGTTTGTTTGTTTATTTTGTTTTGTTTTATTTTTTAAGATAGAGTTTCACTGTTGCCCAGGCCAGCTTCAAAGCCACAATCCTCTTGTGTCAGCCTTCTGGGAAGCTGAAACTTCAAACAGACACCACCATGATCACTTTAGGAGCAAACACTGAAAGCAACCATAGAATGATCTAGTAAAGAAAGGGAACACTGATTTTTCAGAAAATATGATGATCAAGAAAGTTACACTTGGACCCACAGAGGCTCCACAGCTAAAAGTGAGGATGGCTTTTTCAGAGAATCTGAGTTTGGTTCCCAGCACCCACATCAGTTGGTTCACAATTGCCTGTAACTCTGGCTCTAGGGATTGCAAACACCTCTGGCCTCTGAGGGCGCTGTACTCACATGCTTGTACCCATAAAAACAGGAACACAAATACAGAGCTCAGAATAAAACAAATCTTTAAAAAAGAAAGAATATTGTTGTAGATTTGGTTTATTGCTTATGTTAATTGGGTTCCCAAATTACATGGGAATCTATCCCATTGGGTCTGGGGTAGCAAAGATAAAACATAGAGTTAAGTAATAATTCCAGAGTATTGAAGGGAAGGCGTGAGCAACATGGAAGTTTGGGAGAGGCCCAACCATTGAGCTGCTTAGAGCATATTAAAAATAAGGCGCTGTGTATGTGTGTGTGTGTGTGTCTTTCATTCAAGAATCCACAACACTGGGGCAATAGCAAGAAGCATACACGCACCCACTGGGGAGTTAAGGGAAGATTAACCATACTACCATTCAGAATATTTCTAAAGTCTGCAGTAAGGCAGGAGACAGCCAACCAGCTAACTCAGAGTTCTAGAACACTATCTGCCTTAGACAAGATACTCTTCAGGAATGAAGGTCTGGGCTAGGGTTGTAGCTCAGTGAGAGAGCACTTTCCTAGTATGAGTAAGACCTTGTCTTTGATCCCCAGCACGCAGAACAACATCAAAACAAAACAAAACAAAACAAAAGGATAAAAACAAAACAAAAATGCTTAGAGAAAAGATGGGGGCAGGACTGGAGCCATGGTTCAGAAGTTAAGTGCACCAGCTCTTCTTCCAGAGGACCTGGGTTCAATTCCCAGCACCCACATGGCAGCTCACAAGTGCCTATAGCTCCAGTTCCAGGTAATCTGACGCCCTCGCACAGACATACATGAAGGCAAAACACCAATGAACATAAAACAAAAATAAATAAATCATTTAAAAAAGAAGGTCCGATGTGATCCATGGCAAGACAGAACTTTCTGCTGGGTGGTGGTGGCACATGCCTTTAATCCCAGCACTTGGGAGGCAGAGGAAGGTGGATTTCTGAGTTTGAGGCCAGACTGGTCTACAGAGTGAGTTCCAGGACAGCCAGGGCTACACAGAGAAACTCTGTCTCAAAAACAAACAAAAAAACCCAACCCCCCTGCCCCCCAAAAAAAGATAGAACTTTCTAGTTCCTAAGGTAAAGAAGCAAAATGACTACTGTATAAGGCCACAGAAAACTGACCCATTTCATCAGAATACTGTGTGGTCTGCATGGAGCCCGTATTTACATCATGAACAGAAAATGAGCTTTTTGTTGTCTCATGTATGTTTATGAAACCCCAAATGAGATCAACCCAAAGAAGAGAAGCCCAGCACAACACACAAAGTGGACTTATGGCAGGCAGTGCTGCTCACAGCCCAGGGCTCCCACTAGACAAGCACTATACCAGCTGAGCTATGTCCTTGGCCCGGTCAAACTTCTAGAAGCTAAGAACATATCGATATCAGGGAGATGTTGGCATCTGGCTTACTGGAAAAGCAAAATGAGCGACAGTTTTCCTCCAAAACCACAAAGGCCACATACATCAAGAGATCGTACAGATAGCAAATGTGTCTTCTAGGGATAAAGGAGAAACTCAGGTAATCCAAGATGAAGGAAATTAAGAGACTGTCACAGCAGACCCCCTGAGAGGAGGCAAAACATAAGGGAAACAACAGAGGGGTAGAAATGAGAGTGAGAAAAGCAGCATGGGACAAGCTGTGTCTTCCTTACTGCATAGCACCCTCGACACCCCTCACCAGCCCAGAGCTGCTCGGGCTGCTGCCCTAAGCTCACCAAATGCAGCTCCAAGCAGGGGCACCTCCTGCCCACAGTTGGACTGGAAGAGAGCAATAGGGCAGCTGAAGTCATACACACCATGGAGTTGGGTATGGTTTTTTAACCTGTTTCTGTTTTTTTCATCTCATTGCGTTTTTAAAAAATCTAATGGGGATGGAAGACCCTTGCCCATTGTTTTTAAAATTTGTTATTAATAAGATTATAATATAATTACAATATTTCCCCCCTTTCCTTTCCTCTTTCCAAACCCTCTCACACACCCCTCCTTGCTCATTTTCAAATTCCTGGATTCCCCTGGTCAGTCTGTATAATGTCACTCATACCTGTGTTCTAAGGGCTGAGCAAGCCTGGCACTGGATAACCACTTAGTGTGCTTTTCCTGAGGAAGGCTGCTGCTCCACTTTCAGCGTTCTATGGTTGCTGTAGTTCTCTGTGGAGGACTGAGACCTCATGCTCTCTACCTCTGCACTCCTCCCTTCTACTTGGGCATGTCTATGGTTGTGTCATTCAGCTCCTGTGTTAGGTAGTATGTTGGTGAGACCATAAGGGTGTAGTTTCTGACATTTCTAGAAGACAGTTTCACAGCAACTCCCTGATCCTCTGGCTTTTAACTCTTTCCTCCCCCTCTTTTGCAATGTTCCCTGGGCCTTAGGTGTGGGAGTTGTGTCGTAGATATATCCATTGGTACTTGGCTTCACAACTCTGCATTTTGACTGGTTGTGGTTTTCTGTTGTAGTCTCTGTCTGCTGCAAAGAAAGTTTTCTTGTTGAGGGGTGAGGCTGGCATTATGTGTATTTTTAGGAGGACAAATGTTTAGAGTATAGTTAAGAATTGTGCTGGTTTAGTAAAGTGGCAGTTGTAGGTTCTTCTCCAAGATCCACGACTTCACTAGCCCTAAGTGGTTGGCTAGGTTTCTAGTAGCAAACATGATTTCCTTTGTGTATAACAAGACTTAAGTCAATTAGAGGGCTCTTGGTTACTGCCAAGGGATGTGTACCACACCACTGCACCCTTAGGGCTATCCAGCCCTGGCTGGTCACTGCTGTGGCTCACAGGCATCAGAACTAGGTAGAACTATTCTGCTTCCCTCTTTTGGAAGCTTGTACAGTACCTTCCAATCCCTTGAACACTAGTTCTCAGCAAGGAAGGATTTAGGTCCGTTCCAGCTCATGGGCTCTTGGTGTGAAGTGTCTGGTGTCTTTATCAATAAGGACTTATCTTCCACTTTTGGGGGCTGGGGCAACCAAGGACAATAGCAATAGTCTACAATATTTGGGGAGATTCTTGAACAGCTTTCAAAAGAGGGTTGGGGTTTTTGTTAGGTCAACTTTGGTTCTTCGAGTCAGCCTAGATGGGAAAATTTCATTTAAACTATATATGTATGTGTAGTGGCTATTCCTGGTTGTCAACTTGACTACATCTGAAATGAATTACAATCCAGAATTAGAAGGCTCACCTGTGGCCCTAATCCAGAGGCTGAGAGACACAAGTTTCTGACCTGAATCTTGGCATAGAGACCTTGAGGAATAGTGGCTACGAATCCCACAGGATTAACATAGAAAGCTCTATGAGTTCAAGGTCACCCAGGGTTAAAGGTGTGGTGGCACACACCTTTAACCTGGGCCACACTTTTTGCTGGAGACGTATATAAGGACATTGGAAGAAGGAAGGCTCTCTCTGCTTCGCCTGCTTGCCTTGTGGGACTGAGCAATTGCTGGATCCTTGGACTTCCATTCACAGCTGCTGCCGCGACTGTTGTTGGGAGTTGATTGTTGGGAGTTGGACTACAAACTGTAAGTCATCAATAAATCCCTTTACTACATAGAGACTAAGTTCTGTGACTCTAGAAAAACCCTAACTAAGACAGTATGTTAATACAGACTTACATGTACTATAGAGTTTTTAGGTTGATAGCTAATCGTACAACTCCTTATGAGTTTTCCAGGTGTCTTCTTATTTTACTGTCCCCTTCTATTGTACTTGCCCCCTACCTTTCTCCCTGCTAGACCCCTCCCTCTTTTCCCATTTCCCTGACCCCTTCCCTTTCTTTTTTTTTTTTTTTGTTGTTTTTAAAGATTTATTTATTATTATACATAAGTACATTGTAGCTGTCTTCAGACATACCAGAAGAGGGCATTGGATCCTACTACAGATGGTTGTGAGCTACCATATAGTTGCTGGGCATTGAACTCAGGACCTCTGGAGGAGCAGTCAGTGCTCTTAACCTCTGAGCCATCCCTCCAGTCCCATCTTCCCATTCTTTTTTGTTTTTTGTTTTTTGTTTTTTGTTTTTTTTGAAACAGGGTTTCTCTGTGTAGCCATGGCTGTCCTGGAAGTCACTCTGTAGACCAGGCTGGCCTCGAACTCAGAAATCTGCCTGCCTCTGCCTCCCGAGTGCTGGGATTAAAGACGTGCACCATCACTGCCCGGCTCCATCTTCCCATTCTTAAAGGAGCACTGATCTTGTGGAAAGTGGCCTGGAGAACAGCAAGAAAGGTCAGCAGGGAACACTCAAGACACAAGCATCTCGCTGCATCCAGATCACAACCACACATGGTGTCTGTCAATCATGTGAAATTCCAAAGGTAAGGAGAAGCACCCTCGAGTTCATGCACACTCACGAGGGGACTCTCTGTGTCAGCAGACTTGTAGTAAATACTGCTTTTCATTGGGGACAAGTGTCTTGCTTCCTGTCACTCATTATCTCCCTTACTACATATCTGAGTCATCTGCTCACCAATTTGAAAAAAGCTTCACGTGCATGTGTTATAGATTATACTGAGAGCAATAGCAGTAAGAAGCACACTCTCAGGGCTGGCAAGATGGCTCAGCAGGTGAGGGCACTAGTTACCATGCCCTATGACCTGAGTTCAATCTCCAGAACCCACATGGTGGAAGAAAAGAACTCAAGCTGTCCTCTGATCTCTATACATGATTCTCCCCACCCCCACCCGCCCCACTAAAAATATTAAAAAAAAAAAAGTTTTGTTTTTTTGTTTTGTTTTTACTAAAACCACACTTTTGTAAGTTCCATGCAAACTACAGCTCAGGGCCTCTCATTATAAATGTCCAGCCTTGCAGGGCAGTGGTGGCACACGCCTTTAATCCCAGCACTTGGGAGGCAGAGGCAGGTGGATTTCTGAGTTCAAGGCTAGCCTGGTCTACAGAGTGAGTTCCAGGACAGCCAGGGCTACACAGAGAAACTCTGTCTCAGAAAAAAACAAAAAAACAAAAAAACCAAAAAAACAAAAAAAAAAGGAAAAAAAAAAAAAAGAAAGAAAAGAAAGAAATGTCCAGCCTTGTTCTGTTTTGTTTTGGTTTGGTTTGGTTTGGTTTGGTTTGGTTTTTCAAGACAGGGTTTCTCTGTGTAGCCCTGGCTGTCCTGGAACTCACTCTGTAGACCAGCCTGACCTCGAACTCAGAAATCCGCCTGCCTCTGCCTCCCAAGTGCTGGGATTATAGGCATGCGCCACCATTGCCTGGCTTTCAGCCTTGTTCTAAGAAGCGGACATCCCTTTCATGCAGAGTCCTAGGCTAGAATGCCTCCAAACACACACAGGAAGAACTGTCTCCAACAGCTCGAGATGCAGGAAGGAGGGATGCACAACACCTTAGCAACACCTGAAACAGACACAGAGAACGACTGACACTTTCCAGTAAAGAAGGAACACCTTCCTAATACAGTCTGACTCAAAGGATGTGCTTTAAGGTAAGAATGAAAAGTCAGCACTTGCAGGCAAGGTGCATTGATGCACACCTTTAGTCCAAGCACTTGGGAGGCAGATGCAGGTACATCGCTGTGAGTTTGAGGCCAACCTGGTCTACAGACAGTTCTAGGACAACCAGGACTATGTAGAGAGACCCTGTCTACAAAAAGAAAAAAAGTTGACCACTTGCCACCACAATGAATCTGTATTCCTTCTGACCTGCAGAAGAGATTAAAGCAGAGAGAAAGAGGAGGTCATGAGGAAGGGGCCCAGGCTACAGACACAGCATGTAAGAGGGCAGCAGACACATGTACACTGTGTTCTGTGGGGCAAAGACTCCTGTTTGAAAACTGCCTGGGACAACTGGCACACACAGGCAACAAAGGCCTTGCGACAAAGATGTAAACATGAAGCAGCTATATGTTGGGTCCTCTGTCCACAGTTGACACCTAATACACCTGATACATAACACATATAAGCTAACATGCAAAGCATTCAGAATGGTACTTGGCATAGCAACTGTGATATATGTGTAATACTAGTGCTTGCTTTGAGCTACACACCCCCTAAGTCCCACTGTTAACTATGGATCCAGTTATGGAATGAGTGTTGACAAGTGGCAAAGCACAGCACAGACATGGTCCCCGTCAGAGGGGACCACACGGGTCTGGAGGAGACTGCATCATACTGGTTGTAAACTGCAGGGAGGGCTTCAAAGACAAGAAGAGATCCTACGAGGGAATGAAAATTACATGGTACACAAAAAGTTCTTAATGAATCACATGTGTGTTAAAAACCTTTATATTTTCCATTATTTTTAAAAGTCTTAAATAGCCAGTGGTATTGCACACCTTTAACCGCAGCACTCGAGTGCAGAGGCAGAAGTGCAAAGGTGCAGAGAGGCAGAGAGGTAGAGAGGCAGAGAGGCAGGCAGAGGCAGGCAGAGGCAGGCAGAGGGAGGCAGAGGCAGGCAGAGGGAGGCAGAGGGAGGCAGAGGAAGCCAGAGGGAGCCAGAGGGGCAGGGGCAGAGGCAGAAGAATCTCTGAGTTTAAGGTCAGCCTGATCTACAAAGCAAGTTCCAGGACAGCTAAGGTAGTTTAAAAAACAAAAACAAAACAAAAAAGCTTTAAATAAAGTAAACTGCTTTAAGGCATGTATGATTATAGACAAATATCTCATTTTGTATTTGCATCCACTCTTTAAAATTTTAATGTCATGGCATTATGTGTTATGGAATTCTATGTCACTGAAAAACATGTTAATAACTTAGGTAGCCCACCTCCAGCTCTTGTTGGGTTTTTTATATTTACAAAGTAATAAAAGCTCATTCTCATTCACTGTTCAAGGTGACTTTCAGACCTCAGAGCTCCTCAATGGTGGGAAGTGGAGGTGCAGGCAACCAAAGAATCTCTTCAGTTTTATTAAATAAAGAGATCTAAATCTCAACACTACTGACTGTAACAAGTCAGCAGGTGGAGGCTGGACTAGCAGAATCTTCTAGTGTACTGTGCTTGGGCTCTTCTGGTTATCATTAAGAAAACACTTTCAAAAACAAGAGCAAAGGAGCAGCGAGCTACAAGGACAGACTATTCTGAAACCACTTCCAAGAACAGCACTTGTTTAAACAATGGCAGTAAGTGAAAGCGGCTGTTGGAGGCCAGTGCATCTGAGTAGAACTCTAAGCTCACCCTGCGTCATGCCAGGGAATGACTCCTTCCTAGGACTGTGAAGGAAAGAATGGGTAGGATGCTCACAAGACACCATGTGAGAAACACACCCCAGCTCAGCCTGCTCCAAGCTCCCATCCTGCTCATAAAGATTGTGCTGAAGAACATGAAGGGACCAAGAGCAGTGAAGGGTGAAGTGAATTCATTTCCCATAATACACTTGAGAGAGCCATGAACAGTCAGTAAAATCATCAGGTTTAAGTGATGGTGCTGTCACAGAAGCCAATGGCCAAAGTGGGCTTGTAGGTTCCAGGAGGACTCTAAAAGGCATGCCTCTTAGAAAGCTAGCACAAGTCTCAAGGACTGCAGGGCCTATGTGATAAGGTTTAATTATTTAGATAATTTTCCTTAACTTGACAACAAGAGCCTAAGACACAGCTTGTTCCTGGGGTGACCCTTGCTGAAGTCCTGTGACCAGGCAACACCTACCACTGGTTAAAGTCTTTGCCCGTGGGACTATAAGCAAAACACAGCTAAGCAATAAAGTCTAGTGAGTCTTGGTGAAATCTGGCCTTCAGAGAAGGGCTGAAGGCCAGGGAATACACATTCCTATGGCCTAAGGTGTTTCAAATTGGCTTTTTTTTTTTTTAAAGGATTTAGTCTTCAGACACACCAGAAGAGAGCATCAGATCCCATTACAGATGGTTGTGAGCTACCATGTGGTTGCTGGGAATTGAACTCAGGACCTCTGGAAGAGCAGTCAGTGTTCCTAACCGCTGAGCCATCTCTCCAGTCCTCAAACTGGGCTTTTGAGAAGGAGAGTTCTTTCTAAGCCTCTGAGCCAAATACATGAGCTGGATCATGAATCCACACTCCTCTGTAGGACACACACACCCTGCACTTTACGGATGTGAACTTACAGTTTAAGAAAATACAACCCACCGGGCAGTAGTGGTGCATGCCTTTAATCCCAGCACTTGGGAGGCAGAGGCAGGCAGATTTCTGAGTTCGAGGCCAGCCTGGTCTACAGAGTGAGTTCCAGGACAGCCAGGGCTATACAGAGAAACCCTGTTTTGGAAACAAACAAACAAAGAAAATACAACCCAAGTCAGGCCTTACAGTTTGCAACAGTTAAAGCAATGCAGCACAGTGTGCTGTCTGTCATCCACAGTCACCTGGAGAATGACAGGTTTAGGTTGCAGCTGCACTTGCCAGCAGCTTTATGTGTTTCTGTAGGAAGTTCAAGTACTAAAGTTCAAGTCAAAAGGAGCTGCCTGCATGCAGCCTGCAGACTCCAGTTGTTTCTAGAACATGGCCTGCAAGTAAACTGTCCTGAGCATCAAAAAGTACCAGAGACATTAAGAACTCACAACGGGAAATTCCAATCAGATAGGACCAGAAGAGTAGGCCCAGGCTGCACATGGTCATGAGGAAGAAAAAGAAGTAACATGCTAAGTAACTGGAGAGGCTGGGAAGCAAATACATCTATGGGAAAACCTTAGAGAAATTCATCCAGAACCAGAAAAATGGTTCAGCAGTGAAAAGCCTGCTGCTTTTTAAGAGGGCCCAGATTCTTATCATGCATGTGGCAGCTTACAACTGTCTGTAACTGTAGTCCCAGGAAATCCAATATCTTCTTTCAAACTACTGGCACACTACATGCATGTGGTACACAGATACATATGTAGGCAAAACATCTACACGTATAAAATAATAAAATAATTAAAAAAGAAAAAAGAGAAATTCATCTGTATTGACAGGAGTATTAAAAAAATAAGCCCACCCTATGTCCTTCATACTGGCAGATCTTAGGCAGCATCTTCTTTCTTATTTTTTTAAATAATTTATTTATTTTTATTTATATGTACTGGTATTTTGCCTGCATATTTGTCTGTGTGAGGGTGTCAGATCCTGGAGTTACAGACAGTTAGGAGCTGCCATGTGGGTGCTGGGAATTGAACCTGAGTCCTCTTGAAAGCAGTTAGTGCTCTTAACCACTGAGCCATCTCTCCCAGCCCCTGATTTTTTTTGGGGGGGG
>JADRCD010098940.1:0-11264 GCA_019843815.1 Montemys delectorum | reverse complement strand
GACTTTTTGTTTTGTTTTATGATCCATTTAATTTAACCAGAGCCATCTTTGTAAGACCGTTGAACTGGAACTATGCACTCAACCAGGTGAGGTCATCACTGGGTACACAATTGAAGGCTATGATGCCCCCTCTCTCTGAATTTATTGTTAGCAAGTAGCTCAGCAGTGAGGGGTAGGACATGAGTTTTAATTATAATTGGAAAACAAGCTAAAGTGTAACTTTAGACTTAGAAATTTCGTTTTTTTTTGTTTTTGTTTTTTGTTTTGTTTTGTTTTTTAAAAACATTTATTTATGGGCCAGTCATAGTTGCATATGCCTTTAATTCCAGCAGAGGCAGGCAGATCTCTGTGAGTTCAAAGTCAGTCTGGTCTATATAGTCAGTTCTAGACCAGCCAGGACTACATAGTGAGATCCTGTCTCAAAACCAATCCCCTTAGTCTAGAGAGTTGCTCAGTGGTTTACAGCACTTGTTATAAAGGACCCGGATTCAATTCCTAGCACTCACATGGAGGCTCACCACCTCCTCAAGCACCAGCATATGTGGTTGCTAGATTCATGAAAGGCAAAACACTCATACACATAAAATAATAGTAAAAATCTAAAAAAAAAACCCCAATCCCATATTTATGTATAGTTTTTTTTTTCCCATGTATGAGTGTTTGGCTTGCATGAATGTATGTGCCCCATGAGCATGCCTGGTGCCTTCAGAGGTCAAAGAAGTTGTTGGATCCTGTGGAACTGGAGACAGTTGTGAGCAGCATGTGGTGCTGGATTTGAACCTGGGTCCTCAGCAAGAGTAACAAGTGCTCTTAACCACTGAATCATCCCTCCCATATTTATCGACTCTCTCTCTCTCTCTCTCTCTCTCTCTCTCTCTCTCTCTGTGTGTGTGTGTGTGTGTGTGTGTGTGCGCGCACACACACACACATGCGCGCACATGTTTGTGTGTGTGGTTAGGACATGTTCGTATCCTATGGCACATATGCAGCAATCAGAGAACAGTTTCTGGGAAACTCCCAATACCATGTGGATTTTAGGGATCAAACTCGAGTTCTTAGGCTTACTGTGAGTGCCCTAACCTGATGAGCCATGTCAACAGCCCCTGTCCATTTTTGATCAGCCCCACTGAGTAGTCCAGGTTGGTCTGAAGCTCATAATCCTCTTGCCTCAACTTCTGAATTACAAGCACATGCTACCACCCCTGTGTATTACAAAAAAAAGTATTTAGAAATAATTTCATGTCAGTATATATAGGTATTTATTCAACTTTTATGGTAATATAACATTGACTAATGTTTCAACTTGCAGAAATTTTGTGGCTCTTTTGGTAAGGCTATACCAATGAAGTGTTTCCTTTGAACAGGCCAGTAGCATTGAAACACTCTCTGTTGTGGCACCACTGGTGGTCGATGCCTAGCACTAGAACTTTTTCATCATTCTTAATAAACTTTATAGTCACCCCTGCCTTAGCTCAGGTGGTAGAGCAGATGACCTCAGAGCTTTTACAGTCACTCAACAGTCACTTCCCATTTCTTCGCGGCTCTAGAAAGTACTACTCTACTTTTTGGGTACAGGAAGCTAAGGCAGGAGTTTGGAGTGCTGGGGACTACAACTAGGCGTTGCCATAGTTGGTAATCTTTGCTTTCAAAGGATCATTTCAATAGATACAGAACTTTTTGGTGATGTGTTCTTCTTTCATTATATTAAATATCCCAGTGCTTGGTTTCTGAGAAGTCTGACATAATTTTAATCATTGCTCCTTTGTGGATAAGGTATTTGAAAACACTAAATTCTTTTCAAAAAAAATTTTTTTTTGCCTTGGCTTTCTGTACTTGAATAAGGTATACCTTAGTTCAGAATTTATTTATTTTTATGTATTTATGTATTTATGTATTTATTTATGTATTTATTTATTTATTTATTTATTTTGAGACAGGGATTCTCTGTATAGCTCTGGCTGTCCTGGAACTCACTCTGTAGACCAGGCTGGCCTCGAACTCAGAAATCCACCTGCCTCTGCCTCCCAAGTGCTGGGATTAAAGGCATGCGCTACCACCGCCCGGCCCAGAATTTATTTATTTATTTATTTATTGAGGAAAGGGGGAATGACATTTAAGATTTTGTCTAAAATTCATATCATTTTTACAAGATAAAATATTGTAATATTAACAAAAAAATCTTTAATCGGACAGTGGTGGCATATGCCTCTAATCCCAGCACTTGGGAAGCAGAGGCAGGTGGATTTCTGAGTTCAAGGCCAGCCTGGTCTACAGAGTGAGTTCCAGGACAGCCAAGGCTATATAGAGAAACACTGTCTTGAAAAACAAACAAACAAACAAAACCAAAATATTGTAATATTTTTGAGACTTGCTCTTGTCATTACCATGTAGCTCAAGTTGGCCTTGACCTCTTATCATTTGTTTGTTGTTTGTTTTGTGTGTGTGTGTGTGTGTGTGTGTGTGTGTGTGTGTGTTATATCTATGTGGCACATGCATGTGGAGGCCAGAAGACAGCCTTGGATGACTTCCTGTATTGCTCTTTGCCTTACTGTCTTAGGACAGGGTCTCTCATTGAAGTGGAAGCTTGCTGACTTGGCTAGGTTGGCCAGACAGTGAGTCCCCAGGATCCACAGGTTGAACTCAGGTTTCTCATATTTGCACTAACTACCACACCCAGCTTCCAGTTGGCAATTATTCTTAAAAGATTACAATCATGCTGAATGTGTTATCATATCTCAATTAGTTAGATCCCACATGTAGTTATTTTCCACCCTTTGGCATAAGTAAGCCAACATTTTATTTACAATTGGTCATTTCTAATGCTTTCTTACAACTTTTTTGCAAGTTAGAATTTTGTTTTTTATTATGGTAAAATGTGCATAATACAAAGCTTACCATTTTAACTGTTTTAAAGGGTATAATCCAGTAGCATAAAAATATATTCAGTGCGGTGGAATCATTATCTCTGTTTAGTTCTAGAACATTTTTATCATCCCAAACAGAAACTTTGTATCATTCCTCATTTCACCCGGCCCTTGGACCCTAGCAACCACTCATCTGTTTTTTCGTTTCTATGGATTTACCTAGTCTAGGTATTTTGTATAAATAGAATCATGCAGCACATGGCCTGTTCTGTTTTGCTTCTTTCTGTTAGAACAGTGGTTTCAAAGTCCACCTGTGTTCTGGTGTGCATCAACCAGACGTGATGAACAGCATGTCACACTGTTTGTCCATTCATCTACCTATGGCCATTTGAGTGGTCTCCACCTTTCAGCCATTGTGAATATTGCCTCTGAGCAAATTTGATCAAAGTTTCCTTTGAATATATGCCGTTAATACTTCTGTTTATACATATAAAATAGAATTGCTGGGTCTTTTGCTAATTCTAGGAATAACTTGTTGAGCAACTGCTTATGTCTTTCCTCAAGCAGCTGTACCATTTTATACTCCACCAGCAACTTCCAGGCGGTCCATTTCTCTGCATTCTGACTTAGCATGTGTCTGGTCATAGCCACCCTAGTCGACATGAGGAGTCTATAATTGTGCCTTGGATTTACATTCTCTTAATGGCTAGATGTGTTAAGCATCTTTTCATATATTTCTTGACTGTTTTTATATCTTCTCTGAAAGAAAAATTTGCCTTTAAAAGCTGGTTTGATGTAGAAAAGTGAAGCTGGATTCCTATTTTTTTTTTAGCTTGTACAAACATTGACTTAAAATAAATAAAATACTTTAATGTAAAGTTAAAACTTTTTATGCATAGACAAAACAGATTTCTTTATTAGGTTCTTATTTTATGACATATCAATCTATACTCTTCATAAGGGATACACCACTAAAAGCAACAAAAACAATATGTACAATACATCATCACATTTTCCAGTTGATTTTTTTCCAAAGTGATAATTTTAAAATTGAAATTCCTAGCTTTGGAGAGATAGTTAAGTAGTTAAGAGAACTAGCTGCTCTTTCAGGAGACCCGAGTTCAGTTCTCAGCTCCCATATGGTGGCTCACAACCAACTGCTACTCCAGTTTCAGGGATCCGATACCATCTTCTGGCTTCCATAAGAACCAGGTATACACATAGTGTACAAACATGCATCCAGGCAAAATACACATAGAAAAATAAAATATTTCAGAATTTGAAATTCCTAACTATATCTAAGGATTTAAAACTCCTGGAAGAAAACATGGGAAACATTCAAGATCGAAGTGTAGGCAATGACTTTCTGAATAGGAGTCTGATAGCTCAGGAAATATTAGCAAGAATTGCCAGAATGGGTTTGCACGATAAAAGGCTTCTGTACAACAAAGGAAGCAGTTAGCAGAGTGAAGAGATAGCCAGCAGAATAGGAGGGAATCTTTGCTAGCTACACATATGATAGAATAAAAGTTTACAGTCTATATTGAACTCTAAAATTTAAACACCAAAAATCCAACCAAATCATCTTATCAACAAACGGGCAGAATTAACTTTTGAAGTAAAAAATTAAAACAGCCAAAAAATCCAGGGAACTGTGTTCAACATATTTAGCGTCCAGAGAAATGTGTAACAAAACTACATTGAGATTTGTCTTACCCCAATCAGAATGGCTATCAATAAAACAAAAAAACACACAGTGGAGAGGACTCAGAGAAAGTGGATTCTACCTACACTGTGGATAGGAATATGAATTAGTCTAACCACTATGCAAACAAGAATGGAGGTTCTCAATTTCCAGATGGAACTATCACATTGTCTACTGTGACATCACTGAGTGAGTATATACCCAAAGGAACCTAAGTTCGTGCAAAGCAGAATTACTTTCACATTTGTGTTTATTGTATCATTAATCACAATAGCCAATATATGAAATCAGCCTAGGTACATATTTAACACATGAATGGATAAAAAATGTGGTACTCATATACAGTGAAGTTTTAATTTATTCAGCTAGAAAGAAAACATAGGAACTGGGAAACAGCTCGGTTGGGAAGGTGCTTGCTATGCAAGCATGAGGCCCCGAGTTCCATCCCCAGCACCCGTGTAAAAAAAAAAAAAAAAGAAATTGGGTATCATGGCACAGGCTTATGTCTTAGTGCTAGGAAGGAAGAGACAGGAAGATTTCGAGACTCACTGTCCAGACAGCCTAACCTAACCACAAGTCTCAGGTTCTAGTGAGACGCCCTGTCACAAAAAGAAAAAAAAAAAAACCAAGATGAATGGCTCCTGAGGAATGATGGCTGAAGATGACCTTTGGTTTCTACATGCATATGGACACTTGTGACCATGGGCACATACACAAACACACACACACACACACACACACACACACACACACACAAACACACACATACACACACACAAAATTAATTTAAACATTTAGGGGAGCTAGAGAAATGGCTCAGTGGTTAAGAGCACTGACTGCTCTTGCAGAAGGTTTGATTCCCAGCATTGACATGGCAACTCATAACCATCTGGTACTCCAGTTCCAGAGTATCTAATACTTTCTTCTGGTCTCTGTGGAGACTGTATTACAGGCTGCACAGACATATATGCAGGCAAAACATGTTCATATATAAAATAAAAAAGAAAGCCTTATGCTGGGTGGTGGTGGTGGTGGTGGCGCACACCTTTGATCCTACCTAGCACTTGGGAGGCAGAGGCAGGCAGATTTCTGAGATGGAGGCCAGCCTGGTCTACAGAGTGAGTTCCAGGACAGCCAGGGCTACACAGAGAAACTCTGTCTCGAAAAACCAAAAAAAAAAAAAAAAAACCAAAAAAGCCTAGCAAATATTTTTTTTTTTACATATATGAGTGTTTTGCTTGTAGGTATGTCTCTGCACCACATATAGTCCAGAAGAAGGCATTGGGTGTTCCAGAACTGGAGTTATAGGCAGTTGTGGATGCAGGTACAGGGAACTGAAGCCAAATTCTCTTCAAAAGTAGTAAGTGCTCTTGGCCAGTTAGCCATCTCTCCAAATTATTATTATTTTTTTACAAAGAAAAGTTGCTATTTTTAGAAAAGTGGGTGTATCGTCATGTTAAATAAAATAAACCAAATTTTGAAGAACAAATATTCTATACTTTCTCTCATATATGAAATCTAGGGTTGTTTTATATTATTTTATATAATATATGCTAATATTTTAAAATGTTTGTTACATCTATTTCTATCTATCTACCTATCTATCTACTTATCTATCTATCTATCTATCTATCTATCCATCCTGTGTGTGTATATGCACATGCAGGAGCATGTATGTGGAGGTCAAAGGACAATTTGTCCCACACCTTGTGGGAATCTCTTCTCGCCTTCCACTGTATGGGTTCCAGGGATTGCCTTCAGGTCTTCAGCAAGAGCATTTGCTTGTTAAGCCATCTCCCAGGTGCTGTATGCTAATATTTTGTGTTACTGAGGATTGGATCTAGGGTCTTATGCATGCTAAGCAAGCACTCTATCGTTGATCTGTATCCTCACGTAATTTTAGTTTTTATTTTAAGACAGTGCAGCCTGGTCTTAAATTTGCTCTGGTGATTAAAGCAGGCCTTGAACTTGTGGTCCTCTTGCCTCATCCTCTTGAGTAACTGGGATTCCAGGCTTGAGCAAGCAGGCTGTACTTTTTTAGTTACTTTTTTTCTCATTATTATTAAGAAAATGCTCTTTATTTTATTTTATTTATTTTTTGGTTTTTGGAGACAGGGTTTCTCTATATAGTTCTGGCTGTCCTGGAACTCACTCTGTAGACCAGGCTGGCCTCGAACTCAGAAATCCACCTGCCTCTGCCTCCCAAGTGCTGGGATGAAAGGCGTGCGCCACCACCGCCTGGCTCTTTATTTTATTTTTAATTAACATTTTTCATTTAGTGTGTGTGTGTAACACATATGTAGAGGTCAAGAAACAATTTACAGAAGTTATTTCTCTGTTTGCATGTATCATTTGGGCTCCCAGGACAGAACCTAGACCATCAGGTTGGTGGCAAAATGCATTTATCTGTTGAGCCATCTCACTGGGGCTATATTGCTTTTTAAAAATCTTTTTATGAAGCTAGAGAAATGGCTCAGGGATTTAGAGCTCTTGCAGAGGACCCAAGTTCAGTTCCCAGCACTCACATTAAACATCTCACAACTGTCTGTTACTCTAGTTCCAGTGGATCTGATGCCTCTGGCCTTTATGGGCACCCACTTTCAGGTGAATGCATTTACACACACATACATAATTTAAAATTTGTAAATATTTTTGTTGCTGATTTGTAGGTGTTCTTTATATATGTATTCTGGAAACTAGACAATTACCAGACAGGTAATTTTGTGAATATTTTCTCCCATTCTGTCAATTATCTTTTTACTTTCTTTATTTCCCCCCTTTATGCATTAGACTTTTTGATATACAATCTATATACCGTTTAGTCCACATACTTGACATATGTAATTGAATGTATTTTAGTATGTACACAGGCATCATCACCATCACTTTCCAAAAATTTCATAGTCCTCAAAAGAAACTTCATGCTTACTTGCAGTTAATCCCCAGTGAACTTTGCTTTTTTTTTTAAAAAAATTATTTATTAATTTTTATTTATACGAGTACACTGTAGCTGTCTTCAGACACACACCAGAAGAGGGCGTCAGATCCCATTACAGATGGTTGTGAGCCACCATGTGGTTGTTGGGAATTGAACCCTGGTCCTCTGGTCAGTGCTCTTATCCTCTGAGCCATCTCCTTAGCCCAAACTTTGCTTTTTTGAGACAGGGTCTCATGCATCACAGGCTGACTTCCAATTCACTATGTAGTTAGAGATAACCTTGAATTTTTGATCTTCCTGTCTATATCTCTGAGAGCTGAGATTAGAGGTGTGTACACCATGTCCAGTTTTTGTGGAGCTGGGGAGTTCAAGGCTAGCGTAGCCTACATGAGACCCTGCATCAAAACAAAAATTAAAAAAAGAGACATTATGCTAAATGAAATAAACCAGACCTTTCTAACCTGCTATTTCTATACTTAAAACATCAATGAAGGTCTCTATCCTCTTTTCCAGGTGACCAAGAGTAATATCTACAAGAAAGGAGCATATAATTACATGCAACACAGATTGTCTTTAGGGAACATTCTCTCTAGATTCCAGACTTTGATCTTTTCACTCAATTTAAACTTTGAGAGTATAGTCATATGGCAATTAACAATAGGAATGCAATCTGAGAAGCAGTTCATGAGGTGGATCCATTAGTATGTTAACATTGTATCCTTCCACATGCTTACATTGCAGACAGAGCCTACTCTGTAGGCAGGAAGTAGAGTGTATCCATCCTGCCTGCATCTCTGTAGGCAGGAAGTAGAGTGTATCCATCCTGCCTACATCTCTGTAGGCAGGAAGTAGAGTGTATCCATCCTGCCTGCATCTGTCATTGACTGAAATGGCATGGTAAGCTGTAAGGTGGAAATAAATCATTTATGCCATGGACCTTTTAAGTCTTTAGGATAAAAGTTAAGTAAGATTATTCCTTGTAGGGAGCACATGTAAACAAATAATGACCATGTTATAAAGTATGCTATGGGGAAACAGTATGTGAGCTGGAGAGTGTCCGAAGAAAATTCCTCAGCGGAGAAATATTTGAACTAAAATTTTTGGGGAGGAGAGAGCAGTGCTGGGGACCCAACCTGGGGTCTCATGCATCTTGGCAAGCACCCTACCACCAAACTATACCTTTAGCCTTTAAAAAAAGTTTTAAGACAGCATGTCACTAAGTTCCCCAGGTAGATTTCTAACTTGTGATCCTCCTGCCTCTGCTTCCTAGGTATCTAGGATCAAACCAAGCCTGTGTCATCAGGCTTGGTTTTCAGCTGAACAAACAGTAAAGCATAAGGGAATGTTTAGTAGGCAGAAGTTAGAGAGAACAACACGAGGGCAAAGGGCAGAGAAGGAAGAAGAACTATGAGATGTTTGGGAGCAGTCTGAAGGTTTTCTCTAACCAAAGGGCAATTCCTTAAGGTGACAGTGGAAAGGTAGGGTAGGAGCGCCACTTTAAAGACTCATACTGTAAAGCAGTGCTTTACAGACTTCTCTTGCTGTATTTTCCCTTCACAGTTTGATGTCTTGTCTTTGGAGTCATGAACTTAGGATATGTTTTATTTATATTGACATTAA
Source organism: Montemys delectorum (assembly GCA_019843815.1). NCBI lineage: Eukaryota > Metazoa > Chordata > Mammalia > Rodentia > Muridae > Montemys > Montemys delectorum. The sequence goes on along the minus strand of JADRCD010098940.1, from coordinate 2,137 downwards.
AGTGTAACTATTAAGATAATATGTGCATTGCTATGCCCCAGTATATGCTGACACCTTTTAGAAAGCTAATGCTGAGTGCATTATTGAAAGAGAATAGGCGGAGGGGCAACGGAGGGGATTACATGAAGGGCTATTGAAACACTCAGATGACTAAAGTCTAAACTGACAGAAGCCTTATTGGCAAGGGCGGTGGAGAAGGGAAGGGATTTTAGAAGAGATTTAGGATAGGACTTATGATTAATTAGAGGAAGGTAGGGATATTTATAACTAGAATCTGGATTTGGTGACTAATTAAGAAGGGTGGAAGATTACAGGAGTGACCTGGCGTGACAGGTCTCTCATACAAGGGTTGACACTCTTACTAAAGTAGAGAAAGGAGCAAGAGTTCCTTGGTGAGAAAAGGTGGGTTTTTCTATTCAGTTTGTTGTTAATGTTGTTGTTAATTTCAATTGTATTTCAGATTAAAAAGCTAGTATATTCTCATCATAACAAGCAAAGTAATGCAAAGATACAAGATGATCAAGTTAATACTCTTTCCTTCCTTGTATAGAGAGTGATACAAATAAAAGCCAGATAAGATGTAAAAGAACTCCAACAGTGTAAAAAAGAGACAACCACCACGGGAACTGGGGAAATATGCAAATAAGCACGGTGTCTAACTCGGTAAGCATCCCCAAGAAGGAATTCTACAGGAGCACTGGTTTTTTTTTTTTTTAACCTACTTTTAACTCCTCACTAACAATTTAAAATATCTTTATAAGAACAGAAAGTTCAGCAAAGCAACAGCTTGGGAAACACTTTCCCTACCTCTGTGTGCTTATGCTTATTTGTCCTAATTAAGCCACTAGAAATTCATAAGATTATTAAAATCTGCCCATCATGGTGACACATGCCTGCAGTTCCAGCACTCAGGAGCAAGCAAGGGCAAGAGGATTGCTACAAGCTCCAGGCAGCCTGATTTACATAATAAGTCCTTGCCTTAAAAAAAAAATTGACTAGTGTGCTCCTGTTTGCAAAGTACTAATTATTAGAATTGCCATCGTCATCGTGATGTCTCCCCTTTTTGACAACCTCCTACTGTCCACTTGGAACATTGAGGGACCAACATACATGGTCTTTTACATAGTATTTATGAGTGTGTGTATGCATATATAGAAAGTATATGATGTTGATAGTGGCTATTTTCTTTTTTTTTTTTTTTAAGATTTGCTTTATTATTATTTATGTGCCTGTGTGGGAGTCTGTGTATGTGAGTGTAGATGACCGGCAGAGGCCTGAGGTGTGGCTTCCCTGCTGGAGGTACAGGCAACTAGTACTGAGAACTGAATTGGGATGGTCTGCAAAAGCAGCCAAGTGCCCTTAATTGCTGAGCCATCTCTCCAGCCCCAGGAATGGATATTTCCTTACAAAAAATGAAGCTACTTATTTTACACACACATGTAAAGTACCCTGCAACTTGATTTCCTCAGCTGACCATACTATAGTGGATGTACACTAGGTTTTTGATATATCAAGTTAACCCACACGTCTCTGTGGGATACAGCTTTTTGTCTACCTTTTTTCCCCCAACCTAGCTGTATTACATTTTACATGACTTTGCTGAGAATGATATATATTTAGTTTGTGATTTTTTTTTTAAATTTAGTCTACCAATCTCTGTATTTTAACTGAGCCATTTACATTTTAGGCATAAAATCATACTAGTGTCCCTAAGATTGCTGTGATTAGAGCCATAGAACAGTTCCAGAGTGGGCAGCTGTTGGCAGAGCCTCTGGAGGAGGATTTTTCTTTGCCTAGTCCAGCTTAGATTTAAGACTCACTGTGGCCAGGCGGTGGTGGCGCACGCCTTTCATCCCAGCACTCGGGAGGCAGGAGCAGGCGGATTTCTGAGTTTGAGGCCAGCCTGGTCTACAGAGTGAGTTCCAGGACAGCCAGGGCTACACAGAGAAACCCTGTCTTGAAAAACAAAAACAAACAAACAAAAAAGATGGAGACTAAGAATATCTGAAAGATTGGGGTGCAACAATCTGGCTAGCTGCTACACTGCCCAGCTGTAAGTGAAAGCCAGAACTGGAAGGCTCGTGCAGCTAGATTCGTGACATTCAAAACATCTGCAGGAATGACAGACACCTACAAC
>JADRCD010098939.1:0-12797 GCA_019843815.1 Montemys delectorum | reverse complement strand
AGAGAGAGAGAGAGAGAGAGAGAGAGAGAGAGAGAGAGAGAGAGAGATCACAGGGTCTCCTTTACTCTCTTTTTAAGACACTAAGTATGAGTCATGTAAACTAATATTAAGTTATTGTGCACTCTAAATTAGTGCTTTTCAAGGCTTCCACAGCAACATATCCTCTGCTTGAAGCCCTGGGAAGACTGTGACAGAAGCAGAGGAACTGCAGAAGTGTTAGGTCGGTCAGTCATGGGTGAAATGGCTTCCTGTGGCTCCGCCTCTCATTGTCCCAAGAGACAAGAGAACGCTTTATATAAATGGAGGGTAAGGTAAAGGGGCTCCCAGAACCACAACCTACAGCAGATGCCCCACTGAGATAATCCCAACACCAAGTCTGTTTGCAGGAAGAGAGGGGAGTGTACCTGGGCTGTGTGGTTTCTAAGGAAATACAGTTTCCTGTTGAGGAGATGGAAGAAGGCTTGTATTCTTTAACTTGAGTCATCTGCCACCTTGGAAAGACAATGAGGAATCTGCTGCCTCATGCTGAACTTTGTCTGACCTTCAGAAGTTTCAACTGCAAAACTCCATGTGGAGCTCTGGCTTTTGTCCTGGGGATGTGGCAGCTGTCATGTCAATGTCTAGACAAATTGTGCTTCATAACCCAAAGTGGCTAATTAACAAAACACCCAAACAAAGGCATGCTCATTCTCTGTTCTACCCTGTCTCTCTATCAGGTAAAGAACACGTTTCAATTAAGATGATTAACATGAATGTGCCCCTGGGTATTGTCTTCAAGCTCAGGAACTCCTGCTGGTTATGCACTTTGACTATTTTATTTAAACCTTTTCAAACCTGTCCATCTCCTGGAGTGGAGCATTATAAATATTCTCCTCCTCTTTCTATGATACTGACTGCTTCTGACACAGCAGAACCCTTTCCAGATTAGAATCCTTTCCCACAAAGCTCCTTCTCCATCTCTTCTCAGCTCACAAATGCTCAAGAAATCCCTTTTTAGAATTCCTATCCTCTTGATTCCCAGATCCCTAGGGTAAATGAGAATCTACTAGTAGGTGGTTTTATAACCACTTGCACCTTTCACTACTATATACGTGTGTGTGTGTGTGTGTGTGTGTGTGTGTGTGTGTGAAAGAGAGAGAATATGCATATTTGCATTAATGCTTTTATGTCTGTCTCTAGTCATCCATCTATTATTTGTCTATTTGACACCTACTTTGTTGAAGGCAATTTCTTGAATCCGTTAGAGGAAAACAAACAAACAAACAGACAGACAGACAAACAATAACAGAATAGAAGACACACTCCTCACGTAATATAACATCTTACAGGAGAGAAGACAGGCTTGATGTATAAGACAATCTTGGGATATGAGCTTTTTTGTGGATCAGCTGAAAAAGGAGAAGACAGGTGGGCTGGGTGGAAGAACCTGCTGCAGTTGGCTTTGAGTAGGGTTTGGAAAATGACTTCCTGCAAGACACAGTCCAGAAGGAGATAAAGGGAAGAACAGTGTGGCTGTATGGAGAAATAGCATTCCAAGCAGAAGAAACAGTACAAAGGATAGAAAGCTTGGAGCATATCCTGAATCCAAGATATTCTACAAGAGGACCAGAAAAACTAGTGTGTATAGCTACAAAGGATGAGTTTTGGGTCCACAGGAGTTGAAAAGAGGTGCAGATGTCATAGGAGTCCGGTGTTTGTGGCCAGGGCTTTGGTTTTGAGTCAAATGGAGATTTTATGTACATCTTGAATTGATGAATGAGCTTCGGCATTGGAGAACAGAGTTCAATGATGTTTGTAGTCATACATTTGAGCAATAGATTATTTGAGCCTGCCTTGTCCATTCACTGCTGGCTATGAAAGGGCTGGAGAACACTTCCCCCGATCCTTACTGACTTCCTAGGATCCTGCCTGTTGTTTTCACATCACTGATGCCTAAATAGCAAATATTTACATACAAAGGATGACCACAGGGTGCACCAAGGTGATACTTACTGGCATTCATCCCTCCAGCCACGCACTGCACATAGCCCATGTGTGCACTGCAGGCTCAGAATCTCCTTGCTTGGACCTTGGAATGAGGCCTTCATCAAATACCCTAACTCTATGTCCATGTGCACCTGTTGATCTACTTGCTCTGGGCTATTGTTTCAAATCAGTGCAGTTTTAATGTGTGATCTGTGAAGTTTTGCTATTTACAACCAAAATAAATTGATTGCTAATTTATAGGCATTAATCCTGAAGTTTTTATTTGATTTGATTTGTGTGTTTGTATACATGTACATGCAAGTAACTTCAGAGGACAGAAGTGGACATAAAATCATCCACTACAGTGTGGGTTACAGATGGTTATGAGCCCAGATGTGGGTACTAGGATCTGAACTTGGGTCTTCTCAAGAGCAACAAATGCTCTAACCACTGAGTCATCAAAACAAGTAAATTTTATGTCCAAGAAAATGCTCTTGATATGATAATAATTCATGAAGAGGCAGGGGCTGTCTATGGAGGAGTAGGCTCTGGTTGGTTAATGATCCGTGGTTTAAAATTTGTATGCTTGCCTTCCGGGTACATATTTAGCTGGTAATTCTGCAAGCATTTGGAGAAACTGTTACAGTCTAGTAAATAAATAACATTTTTTTTTTTAAAATTAGGATGTGTACCAGGCATGTGTCTACCCAATAGGCTGTAACAGTTCAGAGATGCGCTCCCCGCTCTTCCCTCTGACAAGCAGACATAGGGGATGTGTTCTAATGTTGTTTTGAGTGTACACATGGTATGAATAAAAAGATGTGTGCTTTTTAGAAGGAAGAGGAGTTGTCATGTAGAACAGACCAATTTTAAAAACAGAATTCAGCCCAGTGGTGGGAGGTAGTCACCTTCTGTTTTCCTCTTCTCTTCTCTCCTCCTTTACTTCTTCCTCTGACTTCGATTCTTCTTTTGCTGTTCCTCCTGTTCTCTTCTTCTTTTCTCCCCCTCCACTGCTTTCTCCCTTCATTCCCCCATCTACTGCTTCATCTTTTTCTTTTTCATATCCCAAGGAGTTTCAAAGATACCAGGGTGCTTTAAAAAGTAATGTAATATAGCTTTGTAACATGACTTATATCAATTTCTGGATGTGTAATAGGGCCGATTTCTACTTTCTGATCTCACAGCCCTGGAGGAGTCCAGATGTTGGATTCTGATGGATGATTTAATCACAGCATAAGCAGCACTTCAGTTAATTGAGTATGCATTACTTCAGCCTATGTATCTCATACAGATAATAACCATATTTTCATCAGCTATCTCAATAAGTCATATAAGGATAAACTTTGAAGAAATGATGGTGACGTCATCTCCAGGCTGGGAGGCATGGAGTTTATTTAATTTTCATAAGTGACGTTGAGATGTCATGCTGTTGGTCACTGGAATTGAGAGCTGGATGGATGGGAAACAGCCATAAGAGCTTGTAATCCTGTAGCGAAATGTCCCTGGCAAGTTTGTGCCCTGAAGTTGAGCAAATTCTGCCCTAAGACTCAATTGCTGTGGGCTGAGGAGATGGCTTAGTCATTGATATGCTTGCCATGCAAACACAAGACCTGAGTACTATCTCCAAAACCAACGTAGGAAATCTGGATGTGGTAATATGGGCTTGTAATTCCAGTGTTGAGGAGAAAGAGATAGCTGAGCTCAATTAATGAATAAGCTCCAGATCCCCGTAAGAGAACCTGGGTCAAAATCAAGGTGGACGGTATCTGTGGAACATTATCCAAAGCTGACCTTTGGCATCCGCACACCTGGAAACACAATCATGTGCACAGATGCACACACACACACACACACACACACACACACACATTTCAGTTGCCTTATCTATAAAATAGAGGTAGCACTTGGTCCCACTTGATAAAGTTCTCTTGAATTCTTGAATAATATGCTGCTCATACATCATTCACTAGTTTTCAGAGCTCATTGAATATTTAATGAACATAATAAACTATTTATTGTTCATGATAATGGAAATTCCAGAATCCCAGCTATACTGACGTAGCAGAAGTAGCAAGGTTAAGATAATCCAGACTTCTGAGTCTCTTATTTAACAGTGGGTGGAGAAAGCCCTGGAGAGGTAGTTCAACTGGTGGAATGCTTGTCTAGCAAGCATGAGGCCCTGGTATTACATCCTAGCCCTACATGAACCGAGTAGGTGGTACTTTACTATAACCACAGCACTCAGGCTGGTACCCTGAAAGTTCAAAGTCATTCTAGACCATAGTAAGTTCAAGGTCCATGTGATACATGACACCTTGTCCACACAAGTAAATGGAAGGACCAGGCAGCAAACATGTATGCTGGGATGTTCCTCTATTGTAGTTGGAATTGGACTTGTGGCCATTTCTGAGCACCATGCTCTGATCAGCCCTTTGAAGTGGGCATGGGAGAAAGCAGTGTTGAAGCCGACTGCCTTCCTTTTAGCCAAGGGAAGCCTCCATTAATGAGACTCTTCAAACTCCTTGAAGTTGCTCATCTTCACAAGTTGCTTTCTTTTTCTTCCTAGTTGTGCATGTTTTTACATGTGTATCTTGTATAAGTGACTATGGATCTTGTTGCTGTCCTTGCATAGCTTTGATTTTTTTCTATCAGTTGAGAGACATACAGTGAGAGCCATAGAGAGAGACCCCTTCACCTTACCTGGGAGTCACAGACCTTTAATAAGGCTCAACAGTTCCTGTGTGTGCATGTGTGTGTGTGTGTGTGTGTGTGTGTGTGTGTGTGTGTGTGTGTGCACGCGCACGTGCATGTTTATGTTTGTGTGTACATGCAACTTCTAGCACATGAGACTTGGTAGTAAGAGGATCAGGAGTTCAAGGTTACCCTCAGCTACACAGTGAACTTGAAGCCTGCCTAGGCTATAAGAGTTTTTCCTGTCACAAAACACTTGTTAAAAGGTGCTGGATTCATTTAAGTGCTACGTGTTGTTTTGAGTACCTGTCTACTGTTTCTCTATAGTGTGTGATAGTTGCATAATGGAAGTTGGTATAAATACCTCTTCTTAGCGAGTAGGCTACGATGGGAGGGTGGAATGCTGACTGTGTACATGTTGGTGCATGCCGTGCTAGATATCGTCATTACTCTTATATTGGACCTGATCCCATATGCCAACATGGCCAGGTGCTGTATATGTTTGGCCAGATATGTGTAGAAGAGATCTCAAAGGGTATTAGAATAAGGTAAAAAATTAGTTATGTCTTTTGCCATAAAGGGTCCACAAGCAACATGCAGTGCTGTCATGAGTAACAATGCCATATTCTGTTAGCTCATATGCTGTATAATTGAATAAGCCTCATTTCTCCACTAGTGTCTCTAAAGTTGATTCACAGCCTTGAGGCTGATCTCTATCTTAACAGGACTCTGTGACCAGTGTGTCATAGATGAATGTAGACATTCATCTCCTTGTCTCAGTCTTTAGCTATAGTATCCTGGTACTGGTCTCCATTTTCTGTCTTCCTTCTGTCTCTCTTTTACTACCCTCTCAGTACAGCTAACAAGCTTTTCAAGGGAGATCCCTAAGGCAGGCAAGGTGCTGGCCTCCAAACCGGCAACCCAAATTTGAGCCCCAGAACCCACATTGTGGAGGAACAGAAGCAACTCCCAGAGGTTGACCTCTGACCTGCACACATGTACTATGACATACACACCCCTACCCACATACATACAAATAAAGAAAAGTAAAAAAAGAAATGTGCGTTACCTTATGGCCTGTGGTGCTATATTTCTATTCAGATCATGTCCAACATGTACCTGACTTCCAGTACACTCTCCATCCCAACCTCAGACCCCTTCCTACTCCACTCATCTCCTTTTCAGCATCACTCTCCTGTGTTTGCTCCTTCTTGCCTGCCACCATTTATACGGCCTGCATGAAACAGTCCCGTCACCGCCTTTGCTTTTCTTCTTCTTTATTTCAACTTCTTCCAGCAAGGCTATCTCCAGTTTTCACTTTGTCACTATCAACCACAAACTTAAAGTCTCTTTTGGGGTCTCACAGCATCCGTCGTTCACCATGCTAACATTTCCCAGGATCTTTTGTATTCAGAAGACTGTAGGCTGGCTGATGGTAAAGACCACAAAGAACTTCCTTGTCCTGCCTTTGGGGACTGGAACTCTAAGACTCCAGAATGTTATTTTTTCAAAGACTCAGAACTATACATGTTAAGTACATTGCACTTCAAGAAATTGAGATATGTCCGTGGTGGGGCTCATAGCAGGGACTACAGCAGAACCACATTTATTCATATAAGAGTATGCTGTTTGTGACAATGTGAATGAAGAGAGAGGACATTATGCTAATTGAAAAACACTGAGGCAGCAAGTCAAAAAGCTGGAAGATGTGCCTCCTGTATGAATGCAATGTGACGTTGTGATGGAGATTGTGGATAGATTTCAGTTGGAGAAGTACCTCTCATGTAAGTATGAGGATCTGAGTTGGATTTCTAGAACCCACATAGAAGCTGGGTACAGCAAAATATGGTTGTGGTCCTGTCACTGGGGACTCAGATGGAGATGGATCCCTTGTGCTTCCTGGCAGGCCAGCCTCACTGGCAAATTTCTGGTCTCTGTGAAAGACACTGTCACAAAATAAACAGAAGGACTGTACCTGAGGGTTGACTTCTGGTCTCCACACATATATGCACATCCATGTTTCCCCATCCCCCACATGATCACACATACATGCATTGTAAAACAAAATAAAGGTAAATCATAGACACATGTGACAGTGGATGCCAGGTGTTGAGAGAGTAGGAAATGAAGGTACAATGGTCAGGTTGGTCAGAAGATTCGAGTTGTCAGTAATGAGGGCACTTCAGAGACTTTCTCAAATAGCATGGTGCTGATAGATGTCTAAATTCACTTGGAGTGATCCTCACACAGAGACCACAACCTCGTGAATCTTGAATATACTGTCTTTATTCCTGAATTAAATATTTTAAATGAATTTTAGAAATCATTTTCAGTACACATCAGCGATAACAGAATACTTCTCACTTTCTAAACCACACATTGCAGATAATAGCCAGGGTTCTCCAAATCAAATAGCTCTCTAACGTTTGGCTCTGTGCTCTATCTTATGGAAATTAGGAGGGTTAAGAGCCCAATAAACAGTTAGCATAAGGCATGTCATACTGTACTAAAAAAAAAAATAAGTCCAGATTTCTGGAGCTTAAGGCTTTTTTTCTTTCCTCTAAACTCTTTCTGACTATTGTGAGCTGGCCCAGAGTGTTACACTAGTTCTTCCTCATTCAGGGTTCCTGGCTCCAGCTCCAAGATTACACAATTACTGGGCCAGAGAAAGAACAAAAGCCTTGTCAAGCCTCTATGTCAAAGTGACACGTGTCACTTCTATTTACATTATGTTTGCTAAAACAAGGCTCTCAGCTGTGGCTAAAGCCCAGCAGGCTGGGAGGCACGGTCTTGCCACGTGCTGCTGTGCTGTCGGGGAGAGAATGAAGCTTTTGGTGACATCACGTCTGATCTGATCTACCACCAGGAGGAAAAGAGCCACAGACCTAGCCCGAGACACCAGGAAATAGCCACAGCCAACCCCATCCAGTCGTTCGCATGCTTCTAAGAGCACTTGCTGCAGAGGACCCTGGTGCAACTCCCAGCACCCACAGGGCAGCTCACAATTATCCACAACTCCAATTCTAAGGGAGATAATGCCTCCTTCTGGCTTCTGTAGGGACTGCAAACGTGCACATATATACATGACGGCAAACAAGTGTACACAGAATTAAAACAAAATCTTCAAAAACTAAACCAATCCCCCCCCCCAAAAAAAAAGAATGCCTGTACATATGGGGCCAGAAGGATGGGTCAGTCACTAAAATTCTTGCATTTTAAGTGCAAGGGGGACCTAAGTATCAGCCTAATTGGTAAGACCTGGGTGAATGTGGAGTTCTGTCTCAAAGGTGGGCGTGTAGCTTTCCAGAGGTTGATCTATGGAGCCTGCACATAATGAACACACAAATACATGCACATGAAAGAATACTTCAAAGATGAATATTCAGTATGGTTTTCATTCAGAACTATGTGACTATCAGGAATTTTGTTGGGAGGCACATTTATAGATAGCCACTAAATTTGACATTTCTTTAAATTCTGTTTTTATTTAGCTATCAATGGAAATATTAAGCCACTCCTTCAGTTACTTCACTAGTGATTATGCAATGACATTTATGATTTTTCTTTAAATCTCAGGCTTTAAAAAATTGTGTGTGTGTGTGTTTGTGTGTGTGTGTGCCTGAAAATATGAGCAGCACGTGTGTGCCTGGTCAGAGGGTAGGCATCGGACACCCTGGACCTGAAGTTTCAGGCAGTTGTGAGCCATCATGTATGTATTAGTAACTGAACCTCAGTCTTCAGAAAGAGCTGTCAGTGCTCATAATTGCAGAGCCATTTCTCCAGTCCCAGCCATAGACTGGCTTAAGCATTCATTTGCCAACTTCATGATTTTCTGGTTTGTTACTATTATCTTTGGTGACTTTCATGTATCCCTTTGACCCTTCACCCAGTCTTCCCATATCTGTCACCAAAGTCAGTATCCCTTCCCATCTTTTGTCGTCCATTCTTGGCAGTCTCATTTGTATGGGAGATAAGGGCTGTGTTTGACAAGCATCCTTCTGCTTTGCTTACTGTTTTAATAAAATCTCCTATCACCATTTTTATCTTCAGTAACAACCCAGGCACTATTTGATATTGAGGTACTGAATTCCATAGACTTTGAAATATTCACCCCATATCTTTTTTGGCAAGTCTTTGAATAGAGACTACAAAAAAATTTGACATGTTGGAGATGAATTTTCAGACTCTGAGTTAAATAATGACTACCTGTCCCAGTTTAAATTGTGTTCCAGGATTGAAACATTATATTACACAGTCAAATCATTGAAATTAATGGTCAGGCGCTCTGTAACTGAGTTAGTTTCCCTCGAGACTGATACTCTTATTAAGTCTGGAGGCTGTGCAAATATCCCTGCTGTTGCCTTGAGGGTGGGGAGAAGGATGCCCGAGGCTTAGTGGTTTAAAAGTCATATGAAAGTAGTCCTGCTTATCTATTGATTGTGATTGTTAAGATTTGTTGGTTTCCCTTGGTCAGGCACTTACTGTATGGCCCATTCTGGCTTTCATCTTGCAACCCTTCATCTCCCGTGGTACTTCTTCACCCTCAGCCGTTCTGCTGTTTTAAGTGTGGTAGAGCTAGCTGCTTTTACACTTACAAATGTCATTCATGTGTGGAATTTTGTTTCAGTTTTCTGTATTGTGCTGTAAACAACCACAGTTCCAAATTTAGAGATGGAGAAACTGAGGCATCTGTAGCTGACATTTGAGTTGTCTTTCCTGGCCCAGACCTCTTGGTAGCTAGCCAGCCTAGCCATTCTAGACTCTTCTTAAATGTTCTCCTCCTTAGGGTGGACTTGGGTGAGTGCTGTAGCCAAAGACATACTTCTCCCTTCTCTCTGCTTTCTGTTGCTTTTATAGAAGTTGCTTCTTATTCTTTTCTCCATTTGTCTCCTTATTTGATGGCAGCCTACATCCATGATATCACAAAGAAGGGGGGATGGCTTGTTTTCAGTGCCATATGCCAGCACTATCACAGGGCCTGATACCTGCCTGATACTCAGAGATGTTTGAGCATATTCAGTATTTGATACAGTATCTATCCATTCTGACCGTCAGTCTCTGAAGGGAGTTCAAGTATAGCACCCTACTGGCTTGTCTACAGGAATAGATTAACATCAGAGACTTGGTGAACAATCCTCGTTTGCCAACAGCCATGTCCTCCCAGCATCCTGTGAGCTTCACACAGCCTGAGATAACCGTTGATGCAGCCCAATACAAAATCATAAGTTTACTTAATATTATGATGTACTTTTGTAGTTGTAACTTGATTGCCCCGTTTTTGCATGGGAACTGTGAAGGAGACAATAACATGTTACAGTCTTGATAAATTGAACATGTCTAGGAAGTCTTTAATAGATCCACTTTATAGGGAACAGCATGTATTTGCTACCTAGTGCTGTGTAACAAACTATCCTACACAACATCACCTTAAAATGACACATATTTAGATTCTCATGGGGTTCTGAAGGTCGTGGGTGACTTTAGCTGGGGATCCTGTGAAGTAATAGTTATTTTGCTGTCAACTAGGGTGGTAGGAAATAAAAACTTGTAGAGTAGTCTTCCAGCTCTCTCATGTAGTTGTTGGCAGACCTCAGTTCTTCACCACAGGGCCTCTCTGCAGGCTACTAGAGTGCCCTGGAAATGTGGCAGATGGCTTTCCCCAAAACAAGCTATAAGAGGAAGGAAAGGGCGGAGATGGATGGAGAGAGGGTAGGGGGTAGAGAGGTTAGGATAGAAGGAGGAGGGAAAGAGAGGCTATGTAGGAGAGTCCCAAAGATGGAAGCAACAGGGATTGTTAATCCACGTGTGACTCTTTCCTTATAAATCTTTTATAAGCCCTGCTTACACCTAACCTACATATATTGTAGATCTCACATTTCATCATCCACATAGGCCAGGTATGGAGCACTATGGAGGAGATAACAAACAACAAATGGGCACCAGAACAGAGCTCATGTGGCCGTATTTGAGAGCCGCCTGCTTCATTCAGAGGTTCTTCTGAATGTAGCAGTAAGATAATGCCCTAGCCATTTTCTGACCCCCCTCTTCTATTCTCTGAGCCAGTTGTGAGGAAAGTTGTGTTACTTATATGATTAAAGCTGGCAGATACATTAATATTTTGGAATAGACGTTTTTTGGATCAATAGCCCAGGTGTGTGTGTGTGTGTGCTCTTATACACATGTGGATAGAGACTACCAGAAGATGACCTCATTTTTCATTAGTCAGTAGCCATCTTGATGTTTGAAGCATAGTATCTCACTTAATCTGACCTAATAGTTGAGGCTGGGTGGCCAGCAAGCCCCAGTGACCCACCTGTCCCTATATCCTCACAGCTGGGATTACAAATATACACTGCCACATCTAGCTTTTCTTACATGAGTTCCAGGGATTGAGCTCTTATTCTTTTGCTAGTAAGACAAGCATTTTATAAATGAGCTCTCGCCTCAGCTAGGCAGCTCAGGATTTGAATTCTGTGCCTTTTGATGTCTTTGTGAGCTGAAGACAAGGGAAGTTTTGTGTTACTGGTAGTGCATGACACATTGGGTTGCTGCTAGTGTCTAGTACCTGTGCTTATGGCAAGCCAATCAAAGAATGCTAAACACAGGGTAGATGCCAAGGATTGCCAGCCATTGAATGATCACTCCATTTCCAATCGACATTGACGCAGTGTGAAATTTCTGCAGATAATAAGAAAAAGGCAGAAAAACCCTGGATAACCTTCTATTTTCTATTACTTGAAACTCCTTTTAAAGTCACATCAAGTGGTTGACACACAGAAAGACGGAACATTGGCCACCTGTGTTTTCACGGCTTGTTTGTCTATGTTAGCTTGTACATACCATGAGTCCCTATCTTGGATTCACAATCCACCCTCACAGCAAAACTTCCATGATGTGGTCTCTCCAGGATAGCGTGCGACTTATGTGAGCACTTATCTTGCATCCATAGTATATTATCACATGACAGCGCCACACTGCGGCCTTTCTATTTTGCTCTCTAGAGACAACCAGAAAGAGGCTTCCAGAGGCAACTGGCCGGTGCCTGAATTCCACTGCTGTTTTGATAAGTTCGCTTTGAGCAGATTTTTCATGTCTTCCTTATTTATATCTTTTCAAATCCAATCTCCTTCAATCAATTTTAATCTTCTAATGTGTTTGCTATAAGTACTGTACAATTCACTTGTCCTCAATAATAAAATTCACTTTGGTGCGGCCAGCCGGTAATTTGTTTGAGAAGGAGTCCTTAGGAAGCCCTTACGTTCTCTTATGATTTAGAGGGCGACCTTCAGTGTGGGGAGAATTGTGTTGTCATGTGCTTGAAGTATTCTTTCATGACTGACAGTGCTGTTTAAATAATGGACGGCCAAGCCTTGTGCCTAAATGAAATCTGACTACACTAATTCTGTTATATATTAGGAAACTTCAAGAGTTCTGCAAGGACACGATTTCATTGACAGCAGATTTATTTTTTCAGTTTGTGCAAATTATCCCTACGGTGCCTCATACCTCCTCCACCGAAACATACACTTATTCCCTAATATCGAGTATTTTTATTGCTTTAATTCTCATGGTACTGTGAGCAAACAAGAGTTGCCCGGAAAGCCTTTCTGGGAACAGGTTAAAAATAAATTCAGTGGAGCATAGGTAAGAAGGTTTGGGAAATACTGGTCCTTGCCACCAGGCTTGATAACCTGAGGAGAATTGAATCTCACAAGTGTTCTCTGACCTCCACATTCATGCTGGAACATGCCCTCCCCCAACCCCAAATAAATGAAAAAGTGTAAACAAAAAGTACATAAAATAGAATGTTATTATATACAGTCCAGATATTTATAGCTAGTGTGGGTGGATAGATGTGTAATCTTTTCATTCATGAGGTACAAGCAGGGGATTGTGAGTTCAAGGGCAACTTTCTCTATCTAGTGAGATCCTCTTTCTGACATGCAGACAAATGAATGAGTAAATTGAATTAAATTTACAAAAAAGGAAAATGGATGAAAAATCTAAAGCATAATAGATTCAGCTTGTGCTCATATATGCTTCATAAGCATAAGGAGTTTATTTAGGACATACACACATATACACACACCATTATCTATGTCTATGTCTATATCTATGTCTATGTCTATGTCTATATATAT
>JADRCD010098935.1:0-14603 GCA_019843815.1 Montemys delectorum | reverse complement strand
GGGGGTGAGAGAGTGAGGCTGGAATTTCCCCAGGCCCATTCTCGTGCTATCACTGGGGCTCCACTGAACTGCACTGAATAGAACAAGCGTTTGTGTGTACTCTCCCTATTTTACCCTGTTATTCTTGCTCCGCCTACTCTCTCTGTAAGCCTTATCTGCTGCTTTACACCCAGGAAAGCCAAGAATCATCATTTCTGGACCTTTAGGAGTATTTAGTGGTTTTTTCCCCCCAACTCTGATGGAACAGTAACCTAACAAAACTTCCCACTTGTCCAAATCTGCTCAAAAATATAAAAATAGAAATGGAAAATAGCCCTATGTCACAGATGCCACATGCAACTTTCCAGCAAGAGCAAAAGTGACATGTGCAGGGCAAGTGCCTATGGCAAAGGAAAAGATGTAGTATCTCTGAGATAACCAGGAATTTCCCCTCTTTTAGGAACCAAGTTAGAATACCAAGTTAGAAACACTTAATAGTGGGAAGGAATAGCCATAAGCAAGAGTTATAGAGAGCACTGCAAGAATTACCCCAATGGACATCAGTCATCAGGCCTCAAAATCCCAGCTCAAGTATCCTCATTGCCCAGGTTAAGTACATTGAAAAACTGGGCCTTGGGAGAAAGCTAAGTTGGTAAAGTGCTTGTTTTGCAGGTATAAGGGGCTGACTTTGATCCCGAAGCACTCATTGAAAAGTCATGCTAGTAATCTCAGTACTGGGAGGAGGAAACAAGAAGATCCCTGGCACTGGCTGGCCAGCCAACCTAACCTGATTGATAAGCTCTAGGCTAAGGAGAGACCCTATCTCAAAGGACATGGACAGTGTTTCTGAGGATGACATTGAAGGTCGCCCTCTGGCTTCCACAAGCATGTGTTCATGTGAAGCTAAACACACATACACGCATGCACACCACACAAACAGACACATAAATAAAAATGGGAAATCTTGTAAATGAGTAACATTAACACACACCTACTATGGATGTTTTTACCAAATTATGACTTGATGAATGAGTGTTAGTTAGATCATTGTCCTATATTCACTTGCCACCTAGAGTCGCCTTTGACCTATGACTGGGATCTTTCCTAAGGAGATAACTTGGTGAGAATATTTATTTTTAGTATTTGAGGCCCAAAAGAATACTTTTTTACTAGATTAAGGAAGCCATTCCTGATATTTGTTCTCAGTCTCTACCCTATGTCTCCTTTCCCCCAGATCTACCTGTTCCTCTATTTCCCTTCAGAAAGAGCAAGTCTCCCAGAGATATCAATTGAATACAACATATGAAGTTATAAGACTAGGCACAAACAGTCACATCAAGGCTAGGTGAGGCAACCCAGTAGGCGGAAAAGGGTCGCAAGAGCAGGCAAAAGAGTCAGAGACAATGCCCACTCCCACTGCTAAGAGTCCCACAAGAACACAAAGCTATACAACCATAACACATTTGCTGAGGTCCTAGTGCAGACCCATTCAGGCTTCATATTTGTCTCTGAGAGCTCCTATGAGCCCAAGCAAGGCTTCTTAAACTCTTTCCACTCACCATTGTTTATGGGCTAAGAAACTTCTACATAACCCCAATTATATAAGCATATCAAATAGGTATAGACAAATCAAACATATTGATAATACATCATAACATTTTTTCTTTAAAATAAGTTCACTGATATACATATAATTTTGCCATTAAAGACAAAAGTAATTTTGTGTACTAGTAAGATAGACGTGTTTGTTTATTTTTCCATGAAGAAATCCTAGCTGAGAGCTGGAGATGTAGATCTCCAGGGTGCAAACCTAGAATTTATAGAATCCTGGATTCGATCTGTAGCACCATATAAAACAGGTGGTGGTGGTGGTGTGTGCCTATAATTCTAGCACTTTGGAGGTAGAGGCAGCAAGATCAGAAGTTCAAGAACATCCTTAGTTAAGTAGGGAATTCAAAGACAGATTGGGCTACATGAGATTATGTCTCAAAAATAAAAATCATAGCCAAATATTTGATAGTATAAGAGATGGAACATCTTCAACATTTTCCAAAGCTGATCAAAATATTGATTTAATAGCTAGTCATCAACAGCTAGACTACCATTTCACATAAGTACATAGTGCAAAGTAGCAGTAGTATGTTTTAAGAAGGTTGGACAGGTGGCTCAGTCACTAAAGTACTTGTCATGCAAGTATGAGCACCTGAATTCAGAACCTCAGCACCAACATTAAAAAAAAGCCAAGTGTAGTGACATGCAC
Source organism: Montemys delectorum (assembly GCA_019843815.1). Taxonomy (NCBI): domain Eukaryota; kingdom Metazoa; phylum Chordata; class Mammalia; order Rodentia; family Muridae; genus Montemys; species Montemys delectorum. The sequence continues at coordinate 12,364 of JADRCD010098935.1, read as the reverse complement.
CTGAAATGTCACCATTAGACAGTTTGAGACAGGAATATCCTGAGGCTTGCTGGACAACCAGTCTACACAAATTAATGTACATCAGGTTCAGTGAGAGAGTCTGTCTCAAAAATAATAATGTTATAGTGGGGAGCAATAGAGAAAAACAATTTTTGTCAAACTCTGCTCCTCCCCTTACATGCACACACATACCCACACACATGCACACCAGAATCATGCATATATACATGCAAGAAATATATCTAGGGCCATTTCACAAATTATTTGGAATTCTGTCTTAATACCCAGCCAAATTTTAATTAATGGTTACATTTTTATAAAACTCAACTAAGAAACTCAATCATTCTGGGGCTGGAGAGATGGCTCATAGTTAAGACTGTGTACTGCTCTTGAAGAAGACCAGAGTTCAGTTCCCAGAACTCATGTCAGGTAGCTACAGCTCCAGCAGAGCAAATGCCTATCGCTTTTGAGGATGCCTGTACTTGGATGCATTTCTACAACACACAGACGCAGACAAGCATGCATATCATTTTTAAAATAAAATTAAATATTTAAAAAATAAAGTATCCTACTACAATCCAAAAAATGCACTGGCTTCATATGTATGTAATGAGAAGTAATGGCAAGAAAATATTAATATTAAAAGTCTTTGTTTACTGTAATAGAACTATTATGCTTCTCTTAGAGCAGAAAACTCTGCTCTTCATTCCAAGAGTAATCTCAATCTTTGCTGAAGTTTTTCAGGATGCATTCTTGATCCTTGCATGTTGTAACAGCATGCACATTGTAAAGTACACATATTGTATGTTCAGAACCAAATCTGACATCATGTGGTAAAACATGAACAAGTACTGCCAGAAACTCTTCGAATTCATTTTGTTTTTCAATTTTAATCACCCAGGCTGGGCTCAAATTTGCTATGTAGCTGAGAGTGAACCAGAACTTCCGACTCTCCTGCCTTCACCTCCGGTGTGGTAGCTTTACATATGTGTTCCACCATGCCTAATTTATGCAGTACTGAAGACCCGACCCAGAACTTCTGATAATGGCATGCTAAGCAAACATTCTACCAACTTAGCTATGCCTGCAGCCCTGTGTGTTTAATTTTGAATCAATTTGTGTTGTTATACATTCAGAAACCTTTACTGCCACCAAACTTGTAGAAACCCACACATTCAATTACAGGGTCCCATCTCAGTGTTTAAGAATCTGTGAAATGGAGTGGCCTATAAGCACTTTTTAGGTTCAAGCATGAACATCCTGGTCTGCTATTTTAGGTTCAGGCATGGACACCCTAGTCTGCTATCTTAGTCATGGTTTCTATTGTGAAGAGACACCATGACCATGGCAACTCTTATAAAGAAAAGCATTTAATTGGGGTTGGTTTACAGTTTGGTCCATTGTCATCATAGCAGATACCATGGCCGCATGCAGGCAGATACAGTGCTACAGAAGGAGCCAAGATGTCAGACAGCAAGGGGAGAGGGGGGACAGGGAAGAGGGAGAGGGGGAGGGAGAGGGGGAGGGAGAGGGGGAGGGAGAGGGAGAGGGAGAGGGAGAGGGAGAGGGAGAGGAAGAGGGAGAGGGAGAGGGAGAGGGAGAGGGAGACTGGGTCTGGGTTGAACATTTGAAACCTCAAAGCCTACATCCAATGACACACTTCCTCCAACAAGGTCAGATCTACTCTAATAAGACCACATCTCCTAATAGTGCTATTCCTTCTGAGGCTATGGTGACCATTTTCATTCAAACTACCACACTGTACTCCCTGGTTCCCATGGGCTTGTAGCCATATCATAATGTTAGGCTTGTAGCCATATAAAAATGAAAAACTAAATTTAGTCTAACCTCAGAAGTCCTCATCCAGTCTATCAGAATATCAACTCTGTTTCAAAGTACGAAGTTCAAAGTCTTTTCTGAGACTCATAGCAATCTTTTAACTCTAATCCCCTGTAAAATCAAAATGAAAAAGCCAGATTACATATTTCCAACATACAATGGCACAGGATACACATTACCATTCCAAAGAGGAGGAAAGGGAGCATAGTGAGGACATACCAGACCAAAGCAAGACAGGAAACCAGCTGGGCAAACTCCAAACTCTACATCTCCATGTCTGATGCCAAAGCACTCTTCAGATCTCCAAGTCCTTTCAGCTTTGTTGACTGCAATGCACTTCTTTCACCTGGGCTAGTTCCATTTCCTGTTAGCATGTTGGCTATCCCATGGCTTTGACATTTCCAACATCTTGGGGTCTCCAAGGCATTCTAGGTTTCAACTTCTCACATCTTCATATAATGGCCTTTCTAAACCTCCATGCACATGCCTGGCCTCAGTGGCTTTCCTTAGTCTTGGAGGGAAATTCCTTAATCATTTTCTTATATTCTTGGCTCTAAAACCTGATAGAACCAAAGTTACCAAGTTTGGCTCCTTGTTGGGTTGGAACATGGCCCCTTATTCAAATACATTTTTACCAGCTTCCTGTTTTTGATGGTTTCCTTCACTGCCTAAACTTAATGGAACTCTCTATACAGACCAGGACGGCCTTGAACTCTGAAGTCTGCCAGCCTCTGCCTCCAGTGCTGAGATTAAAGGTGTGTACTACGACACCTAACTCTAAGGGTCTGGCCCCAATCCCTTTATTCCATTTAGCTTCAGATTTTTCTTTAATCTATTTATCTACCTGAACACAATGCTTAGGTCTATCATACTTCCCAGTACCTCTTTTCTTCTCAAATTGTACATTTTGTATTTTTTTCTTGCTCAACTTGATCCCTTTCATTATAGATATTGTCAAGACTAGCCACTAATAACCATGCAACACAATCAACACTACGCCATCTAGAAATCTCCTCTGCCAAAGCTGTTAATCCACAATTCTTCCATACTCCTATTATTATGGCCTATAGAGCCCCACTTAAAGCATTCAAAAGTTTTCTTAATTCAAAGTCTGAAAGTCCACATTCCTCCAAACAAAAGCATGGTCAGGCCTATCACAGCAATACCCCAGACCCTGGTACCAACTTCTGTCTTTTTACAGGCAATCAATCTCCAGACAGAAATTTCTTGCTAAACAGAGCATCTTTTCCCACTCATTGAATAATCAGTGATGTCTTAAGGGGTTCATGGGTAGCTTATTTAAAGAAACTATCAACTGTCCAAGATATACTTTGCATTCCTGTGATGGTGACTTCCCCTCTAAGGGTGTACATAGTTAAGAAGTGATTTAGGATGGATATGGCAGTTAATGCCTGTGATGTATATGCCTCCACTGTCTCTCCCGAGAATGCTCAGTTTGGCATATGCTGATCAGAATAGAGCTTCTGTCCTCTGTACCTACTTCACCTAAGAGATGGAGGATGCAAAGAAAGGATGCAAGGATCACCATTGCTTTGGCTATTCTCTTCTACTTAGAGATCCAGTTGTGGAAACAGTTCTGAATTATATTCTGGATTTGGATGGGGAGTACAATGCTAAGGAGGCGAGATTAAGGATAGGCAGCTTTGACATAGTTATTAACATCAAACAATCTTTTTAATTTTCTTTATTTACATTTCAAATGTTATCTACTTTCCTAGTTTCCCACCCTCCTGGAAAGGCCCTATCACGTCCCCCCTCCCCCTGCTTCTATGAGGGAGTTCCTCCACCCACCAACCCACTCCCACCTCCCAGCCCTCGATTACCCTATACTGGGGTATCTATAGAGCCTTCATAGGACCAAGGACCTCTCTTTCCATTGGTGCATGACAAGGCCATCCTCTGCTATATATGCAGCTGGAGCCATGTGTACTCCTTTGTTGATGGCTTAGTCTCTGGGAGTTCTGGGGGAGGAGGTCTGGTTGGTTGATATTGTTATTATCCCTATGGGGTTGCAAACCCCTTTCAACTCCTTCAGTTCCTTCTCTAAATCCTCTACTAGGGACCCCACACTCAGTCCAATGGTTGGCTGTTAACATCTGCCTCTGTATTTGCAAGGCTCTGTCAGGGCCTCTCAGGAGACAGCCATATCAGGCTCCTCTCAGCATGTACTTCTTGGCACCCACAATAGCATCTGGGTTTGGTAACTGTATATGGGATGAATCCCCAGGAGGGGCAGTCTCTGAGTGGCCTTTCCTTTATTCTCTGCTCTACACTTTATCTCCATATTTGCTCCCGTGAGTATTTTGTTCTCCTTCTAAGAAGGACCGAAGCACCCACACTTTGGTCTTCCTTCTTATTGAGCTTCATGTGGTCTATGAATTGTATCCTGGTTATTTGGAGATTTGGGGCTAGTATCCACTTATCAGTGAGTGCATACCATGTGTGTTATTTTCTGATTGGGTTACCTCATTCAGGATGATATTTTCTAGTTCTATCCATTTGCCTAAGAATTTCATGAATTTATTATTTTTAACAGCTGAGTAGTACACCATTGTGCAAATGTACCGCATTTTCTGTATCCATTCCACTGTTGAAGGACATCTGGGTTCTTTCCAGCTCCTGGCTATTATTAATAAGGCTGCTATGAACACAGTGGAGCATGTGTTCTTGTTATATGTTGGAGCACCTTCTGGGTATATACCCAGGAGTGGTATAGCTGGGTTCTCAGGTAATACTGTGTCCAATTTTCAGAGGAACTGCCAAACTGATTTCCAGAGGGGTTATACCAGCTTGCATTCCTCTTTCTCCACATCTTTACCAGCATCTTCTGTCACCTAAATTTTTGATTTTAGCAATTCTGACTGGTGTAAGGTAGAATCTCAGGGTTGTTTTGACTTGTATTTCCCTGATGACTAAGGATGTTGAACATTTCTTTAGGTGCTTCTCAGCCAATCGATATTCTTCAGTTGAAATTTTTTTTTGTTTAACTCTGTATGCAATTTTTAGTAGGATTATTTGATTCTCTGGAGTCTAACTTCTTGAGTTCTTTGTATACATTGGATATTAGCCCTCTATTGGATCTAGGATTGGTAAAGATCTTTTCCCAATTTGTTGGTTGCCGTTTTGTCCTATTGACAGTGTTCTTTGCTTTACAGAAGATTTGCAACTTTATAAGGTCCCATTTGTTGATTCTTGATCTTACAGCACAAGCCCTTGGTGTTCTGTTCAGGAATATTTCCCCTGTCCCCATATGTTCATGGTTCTTCCCCACTTTCTCCTCTGCAAGTTTCAGAGTATCTGGTTTTATGTGTAGGTCCTTGATCCACTTGGCCTTGAGCTTTGTACAAGGAGATAAGAATGGATCAATTTGCATTCTTCTACTTGCTAACTGTCAGTTGAACCAGCACCATTTCTTAAAAATGCTGTCTTTTCCCCTCTGGATGGTTTTAGTTCCTTTGTCAAAGACTGAGTGATCATATGTGTGTGGGTTCATTTCTGGGTCTTCAATTCTATTCCATTGATCCACCTGCCTGTCACTGTACCAATACCATGCAATTTTATTCACTATTGCTCTGTAATACAGCTTGAGGTAAAGGATGGTGATTCCCTCAGAAGTTCCTTTATTGTTGAGAATAGTTTTTGCTACCCTGGGTTTTCTGTTATTCCAAATGAATTTGCAAATTGCTGTTTCTAACTCTATGAAGAATTGAGTTGGAATTTTGATGGGGATTGCATTGAATCTATAGATTGCTTTCAGCAAGATGATCATTTTTACTATATTAATCCTGTCAATCCATGAGCATGGGAGATCTTTCCATCTTCTGAGATTTTCTTCCATTTCTTTCTTCAGAGACTTGAAGTTCTTGTCAAACAGATCTTTCACTTGCTTGGTTAGAGTCACACCAAGCTATGTAATATTATTTGTGGCTATTGTGAAGGGTGTCATTTCCCTAATTTCTTTCTCAGCCTGTTTGTCCTTTGTGTAGGGGAAGGCTGCTGATTTGTTTGAGTTAGTTTTATATCCAGCCACTTTGCTGAAGTTGTTTATCAGCTTTAAGAGTTCTCTGGTGGAATTTTTGGGGTCACTTAAGAATACAATCATATCATCTGCAAATAGTGATACTTTGACTTCTTCCTTTCCAATTTGGATCCCTTTGACCTTCTTTTATTGTCTAATTGCTCTAGCTAGAACTTCAAGTACTACATTGAATAGATAGGGAGAGAGTGGGTAGCTTTGTCAAGTCCCTGATTTTAGTGGAATTGCTTCAAGTTTCTCTCTATTTAGTTTGCTGTTGGCTACTAGGCCTTGAATTCCTGATCTTTCCAAGACTTTTAACATGAAGGGATGTTGAATTTTCTCAAATGCTTTTTCAGCATCTAATGAAATGATGATGTGGTTTTTTTCCTTTTGGTTTGTTTATGTAATGGATTATGTTGATGGATTTCTGTAAATTGAACCATCCCTGCATCCCTGGGATGAAGCCTACTTGATTGCTGTGAATGATTGTTTTTATGTGTTTTTGGATTTGGTTGGCAAGAATTTTATTGACTATTTTTGATTCAGTGCTTATAAGGGAGATTGGTCTGAAGTTCTCTTTCTTTGTTTGGTCTTTGTGTAGTTTAGGTATAAGCATAATTGTGGCTTCATAGAATGAATTGGGTAGTGTACCTTCTGTTTTTATTTTGTGGAACAGTTTGAGGAGTATTGGTATTAGGTATTCTTTAAAGGTCTGATAAATTCTCCATGGAACCCAACTGGTCCTGGGCCATTTTTGGTTGAGAGACTTTAATGACTGCTTCTATTTCTTTAGGGGTTATGGGATTGTTTAGATGGTTAATCTGATTCTGTTTTAACTTTAGCACCATGTATGTGTCTAGTTAATTATCCTTTTCATCCAGATTTTCCCTTTTAGTTGAGTATAAACTTATGTAGTAGGATCTGATAATTTTTTTTTTTTAATTTCCACGGTCTCTGTTGTTATGTCTCCCTTTTCATTTCTGATTTTATTGATTTGGATACTGTCTCTGTGCCCTCTGGTTAGTCTGGGTAAGGGGTTTATCTATCTTGTTAATTTTCTCAAAGAACCAGCTCCTGGTTTTGTTGATTCTTTGTATAGTTCTTTTTGTTTCTATTTAGTTGATTTCAGCCCTGAGTTTGATTATTTCCTGCCTTCTAATCCTCTTGGGTATATTTGCTTCTTTTTGTTCTAGAGCTTTCAGGTATGCTCTCAATTTGCTAGTGTAAGCTTTCTCCAGTTTCTTTTTGGAAGCACTTAGAGATATGAGTTTTCATTTCACCACTGCTTTCATTGTCTCCCATACGTTTTGGTATGAAGTGTCTTCATTCTCATTAAATTCTAAAAAGTCTTTAATTTCTTTATTTCTTCCTTATCCAAGTTATCACTGAGTAGAACACTGTTCAGTTTCCAAGTGTATGTGTTTTTCCTGTTATTTTTGCTGTAATTGAAGACCAGCCTTAGTCCATGCTGATCTGACAGGGTGGATGGGATTATTTCAATTGTCTTGTATCTCTTGAGACTATTTTGTAGCCAATTATATGGTCAACTTTTGGAGAAGGTGCCATGAGGTGCTGAGAAGAAAGTATATTCTTTTGCTTTAGGATGAAATGTTCTATAAATATCTCTTACATCCATTTGGTTCATAACTTCTGTAAGTTGCACTGTGTCTCTGTTTAGTTTCTGTTTCCATGATCTGTTCATTGCTGACAGTGGGATGTTAAAGTCTCCCACTATTATTGAGTGGGGTGAAACTGTGCTTTGAGCTTTAGTAAGTTTCTTTTAAGAATATGGGTGCCCTTGCATTTGGAGCAAAGATGTTCAGAATTGACAGTACTTCTTGGTAGATTTTTTCCTTTGATGAGTATGAAGTGTCTTTCCCTATACTTTTTGACAACTTTTGATTGAAAGTCTATTTTATTTGATATTAGAATGACTACTCCAGCTTGTTTCTTGGGACCATTTGCTTGGACAATTGTATTCCAACCTTTTACTCTGAAGTAGTGTCTATCTTTGTCACTGAGGTGTGTTTTCTGTATACAGCAAAATGTTGGGTCCTGTTTACGTATCCCATCTGCTAGTCTATGTCTTTTTATTGGGGGATTGAGTCCATTGATGTTAAGAGATATTAAAGAATAGTGATTGTCGTTTCCTGTTATTTTTGTTGTTAGAGGTGGAATTATGTTTGTTTGCCTATCTTCTTTTGAATTTGTTGAAAGATTACTTTCTTGCTCTTTCTACAGTGTTTCCCTCTTTGTGTCAGTGTTTTCCATCTATTATCCTTTGTAGGGCTGCATTTGTGGAAAGATATTGTGTAAACTTGGTTTTGCCATGGAATATCTTGTTTTCTCCATCTTTGGTAATTGATAGTTTTGCTGGGTATAATAGTCTGGGCTATCATTTATGCTCTCTTAGGGTCTGTATGACATCTGCCCAGGATCATCTGGCTTTCATTGTCTCTGGTGAGAAATCTGGTGCAATTCTGATAGGCCTGTCTTTATATGTTACTTGACCTTTTTCCCTTACTGCTTTTAATATTTTTCTTTGTTTTGTGCATTTGGTGTTTTGACTATTATGTGGTGGAAGGAATTTCTTTTCTGGTCCAGTCTATTTGGAGTTCTATAGGCTTCTTGTATGATCATGGGCATCTCTTTCTTTAGGTTAGGGAAGTTTTCTTCTACAATTTTGTTGAAGATATTTACTGGCCTTTTAAGTTGGAGGTCTTCACTCTCTTCTATACCTGTTATCCTTAGGTTTGGTCTTCTCATTGTGTCCTGGATTTCCTGGATGTTTTGGGTTAGGAGCTTTTTGAATTTTGCATTTTCTTTGACTGTTGTGTCAATGTTTTCTATGATATTTTCTGCACCTGAGATTCTCTCTTCTATCTCTTGTATTCTGTTAGTGATGCTTGCATCTATGGTTCCTGACTTCTTTCCTAGGATTTCTATCTCCAGAGTTGTCTCTCTTTGTGATTTCTTAACTGTTTCTACTTCCATTTTTAGGTCCTGGTTGGTTTTGTTCAGATTCTTCACCTTTTTGGTAGTGCTTTCCTGTAATTCTTTAAGGGATTTTTGTGTTTCCTCTTTAAGGGCTTGAACCTGTGTACCTGTGTTCTCCTGTATTTCTTTAAGGGAGTTATTCATGCTCTTATTAAATTCCTCTATCACTATCATAGCTATGATTTTAGATCCAAATCTTGCTTTTCTGGTATTTTGGGATATCCAGGACTTTCTGTGGTAGGAGAACTAGGTTCTGATGAAGCCAAGTAGTCTTGGTTTCTGTTGGTAAGATTTGCATTTGCCTTTCACCATCTGTTGATCTCTGGTGTTAGATGTTCTTGCTGTCTCTGGCTGGAGCTTGTTCCTCCTGTGGGTCTATAAGCCTGTGTCAGCTCTTCTGGGAGATCAGCTCTCCTCAGGTAAGACCTGTATGCAGTGGGTTGTGGATCAGGTGTCCCTCCTGAGTCCTGGGATCAGGTGTCCCTCCTGAGTCCTGGGATCAGAACGAACCCTGGAGACAGGCTCTTCACTTGCAGGGAAGGGGCAGAGAGGGCTGTGAATCTACAGAACCTCCTCCTAGGTGAAGAGGGAGGTAGAAGGGGTCCTACACTGGCTGCCCTGTGGATTCTGAGGCCTGTGCCTCCTGGATGGGTCCACCTCCTCCTACATGAAGAGGGAGGTAGAAAGCGAATCCTAACTTTCTAAATGTGTGTTTGTCACTGATCTAGAGGCAGTGGTTCCTGGGTAAAAGGAGCTGATAAATGAGGTAGTCTAAAGTCTCATGCAATAGCAACGTTAGTTAGAGCCCTGTGCAGTTATACTTTGAAAGGTCATATGAGTAAAGTTCTCAAGAGTTCAAGGTGTATACAAGGACAAGGACAAGCCACACATGGAAAAAAATATGATTTACCATGTGGGCATATAAAAGATAGTTTAAATGTTTAATCGACTAACAGCAGCAAACAATAATGAGTAATCTGAAGTAAACTCACTCTTATCCATGACACCTTGAGAGGCACAAAACACCTGCCAAGAATAGTTCTCTGTTTTGGAGAAACAGGTCACAAGACTCTTGTCTTGGTTTCTTGGAGTTTGCTCACAAGCACTCAGAATTCTCACACACCTCCATTCCTGAACCATGTTCAGATGTGGGTTAGATTGAGAGATAACTTCTTATGCTGTAGATGAGAGCATGCATACAAATTGTCCCATCATGGAATACCCTTAGCAGATAAATGACATTTTGAAGGCTTTCTTATGAATAGTCTGATAAATTTTCTAGAGACTTTTTTCTTTATCTCACAACAATCATTTATAGAACCAACATAACTAGATATCTGGGCAGATATGAACATGAAGGGAGGTTAGATAATTGTAAACATCACAGTAATACAAGACTGGTAAGTTGTGCAGAACTAAGTTTTGTCCTTGGGAATGAGAAAGACTGTGTCCAACTACATAAACATTCAGTGCATTTCACAGGGGACAGTTGCCATCATACCTCAAACCTACCAAAACTCAAGGGACAATGGCATAACTGTACCTAAAATATTGCAGGATCCTATGACTAAAAAAACTATATCCTTGGGGCATCTAGAAAACGAAATCCAAAATATCCGCTGGAGAATATCAGTATTATTTTCCCAGTCAAAGCCAGTTTATAAAGATTTAGAGAATGGACCATTTCTTCAAAAGCATAAGTTCCAATATAAAGCTACAAAAAATGTGAGAATTGTTAAAACATGAGGCAAGCAAAGGTCAAAAATAAATATCCATTAACTGGTCAGAAAAATGTAGATCTACTAATTGCCTGACCATTTAAAATAATTTTCTTATAGTTCAGTGAGAAAAAAAAACAGATAGCAAACAAAAGAAATCATTAAAATGATATGAACAAAATGAGAATATCAATACATAGAAATGATTAAAAATATACAACTAAAATGAAGATATCACTACACAGGTGAAATCATAGACTTGATATAGCAGAATAAACAAATGGGAAACTCAGTCAATTCAGGAGTGGGGTATATCCAAGGGACTTGTAAAAATTTATAAAGCAAACCATATTGTGCATTATGGTAGTGCATATTAAGGAGATAGAAGATAGTGAGGGACATAAAGTCTATGTAGTTTTTTGAATGAGAATAGCCTCCATAGGCCCATATGTTTGAATACTTGGTGCCCAGTTGGTGAGATTGTTGGAGAAGGATGAAGAGGTGTGGTCTTGTTGGAGAATGTATATTACCATGGGCTTTGAGGTTTCAAAAACCCATGCCATTCCCAATTAGCGCTCTCTCTCTCTCTCTCTCTCTCTCTCTCTCTCTCTCTCTCTCTCTCTCTCTGTCTCTGTGTGTGTGTGTGTGTGTGTGTGTGTGTGTGTGTGTGTGGCCCACGCTATTTTTCCACAGGAACACACGGACACACACAGGATCCTTCTGCAGCAAACCTTTATTACCATGTGGCGAGGAGAGGGCGAGTCCTGGAAAATGCACTGCTTATATACACCCTGGAGCGGCGTGTTCACCTCTGATTGGCTGTTTGCTCATTACCTCATGAGATGCCTCGGGATAGGCTGTGACTTGGTGCGCTCTGGCCCTTAGCACATGCGCAGACTACTTGTTACAGGGAGAAGACACCGGATGCCGCCGGCACCATCTTGTAATGGAGGCTGCCAGCTCGGGTGCGGCTCTCTACATCTCTCTCTCTCTCTCTCTCTCTCTCTCTCTCTCTCTCTCACACACACACACACACACACACACACACACACACACACACTTTCTCTCTATCTCTGCTTCCTGTTTGTGGATCAGATATAAAATGTCAGCTACTGTTCCAGGGCCATGCCTACCTGCCTGCCTGATTCCATGCCATGATGATCATGGACTCACACTCTGCCTTGGTCATGTGTATTACGTTAGCAATAGAAAAAAATGCTGGTACCCAAATTGGTACCAGGAATGGGGCATTGCTATGACAGACCTGACTTGCTATAGGGGACTTTGGACTCAAAAAGCACTTGAACACTGTACGCAGGCCTTAATGGGCTATCCTACTAGGAACTTGGAAGACAGTAGTACTGAGAGTAATGTGTGCTATGGAGACCTAGCTCAAGAGGTTTTAGAGTGAAATAATATCAGAAATTAGGCTAGAGCCATTCTTGTGATATTTTTCACAAAGAATATAGTTGTTTCCTGCCCTAGTCCTAAAAATTTGCCTGAGGCAAAATTGAAAACTAATGAATTAATTTCCTTGACTGAGGAGATTTCAAGAAAGCCTAATATTGACTCTGTTGCATGGTTATTAAACTTTCCTATTATTCTTACAATAAAAAAAGAGCAAACAGAACAAAGAAAGATATAGAATGTATAGTTTAGTAAGAAGACCACCAGGATATTTCATGTTAGAGCCAAGGCTTATGTTGAAAAAGATAGGAGAGGCCAAATGCAAAATGAAATAAAAGAAATGGTGCCATGGAGCTAATCCTGC
>JADRCD010098934.1:0-12009 GCA_019843815.1 Montemys delectorum | reverse complement strand
TTGAGGGTGCTATTTATGTCTTTCTTAAAGTCCTGTATCATCACCATGAGAAGTGATTTTATATCTGAATCTTGCTTTTCTGGTGTAATCGTGTGTCCAGGACTTGCTATGGTGGGAGAATTAGGTTCTGATGATGCCAAGTGACCTTGGTCTGTGTTGTTTATTTTCTTATGCTTGCCCCCTACCATCTGGATATCTCTAGTGCTTCCTGACCTTGCTAAATCTGACTGGAGCCTGTCCTTCCTGTGACCTTGGTTGTGTCAGAACTCCTCAGAGTCAAGCTTTGTCTGGGATCCTGTGATTCTGGGATCCTGTGACCCAGTGATCCTGGGCTTGTTAGGTCACCTGGGAGTAGAGCTTCCTCCGTGTGTTGTGGGACTGGCTGCGGAGCCTGTGCCCAAGGTCTACTCTGGACACCAGCCCAGACAGACCAGAAGCAACCTAAGCCACTGGGCTCGCGGAATTCCTGTGTGCCTGGACCCGCTGGTCCCAGTTACTCCTAGTGTTGGGACAGATGTTAGTTCTTTCTCACCTCTGATCCTGGGTGTGTCAGAGCGCCTGGGAGTGGAGCTTCCTCTGGGTGTTGTGGGACTGGCTGCAGAGCTTGTGCCCAAGGTCTACTCTGGACACCTGCCCACACAGACCATCTTTAGTCATTTTTTACAGTCCAGTTGTTATACCCCTCCTGATCCGCTCTCTGACAGTTCACCATCCCATTCCTCCTCTCCAAGAGGATGTCCCTACCCTGAGCCCACCAGGCAGTCCTCTGTTGTATATGTGTTGGGGTCCTTGTACTAGCTAGTGTATGCTGCTTTGGTGGCTCAGTGTTTTGAGAGATCTTGAAGGCTCTGACTTCCCTATCTATTTCTGGATAGCAAAATTTCTAAGATTTGGATTTTCATTGTTATCAAAGTTCTCTCTTATTTTTCATTATATTATAAAGTAGGAATTTATAAAGAGGTGTCCAGATGGCACTAAATATCATGGCATGGTGAACATGGGTATAGGAGTACAGATATTAATACTGAGTCAAGTTACAGGGACTCCTCAGGTTCTAATTCATTTTTATCAGTTTTAGTAGTTATTTTACAGGTTCATATGGAATGAAACAAGACACTAGTAGAGCTGTCCCATAAATTCCAATCGTACCATTCCTGGCACACTCTTGATAATCTAGAGCTATGATTCTCCTTGTTAAGAACAAATTAACTTGGCTTTCTATAGTGAGGAACCCAGTATCTCAAATGATATTATCATATGCTCCATTTGGCTTTATACAAAGGAAAAATAGTTTCCATTCTCTTCATTGGCAGTAATCACCAACAATGATAATGAAGAGATAGTGTAAATAGCAGAGGGCAACAAGCTACCAACAACTGCACATCAAATACACCATCTGGTAGTATTACAAAAAATTGTAAAAACAGAAGGTGGAAATTACCAGATTTAATTCTTTGATAATTCAAAAACTTTGCAGCAATAGCATTCTAGAGCAGTCTTTCTCCAGTTCCCCATGCAATGAAACAGCTAGTGTGTAATGATACTTTTTAAGAATTTTTTTGTAACAGATAAGGGTTGTTCAAGATTGGAAGCAACAGTCTCAGCTCTTCTAGCTACTCCCAATATCATGACCATTGAAGGGATCAATATGGGGCACACCTATACCATACTCTATGGATTCTGTTCTAGAGCATGTAAACAGAATAGGATTTTATCACCCCATTTTTAAGTTAACTTTGACAGTTATTTTACAAAATTCATTTGCCTGAATAGTCATGCACTATTCCCCTTAACACATTTCTCTTTTAATTGTCTACTTACAAGACTGAGTTATGAGGTCACTTGATATGAGGAAGGAACAGGAAATACTCGCCCTAAACTTGGTATAAGGAAGGAGTAGGCAGTATCTGCCCTAAACGAGATGCTGTTGGTTAGATAAATCATTATCTTGAAAATCCAACATTTTATTGAGATATCTTTCTAGTACACTGTTTCTGGAGTTGTTTACTCCCTGTTGTTGGCATTTGAAAAGAAATTTGACTTAAATTTTACTGCTACGGGAAAAAAGGATTTGTCATTAACTTGAGTGCTCTTGGAAGGTGGATCTTTCTCTCTGTTTCTGCATGAGAATCCATCCCTGAACAACATCTGTAATTGCAGTCTTGTGGCACTAAACAAAGAGCCCAGCTAAGCCATTCCCAGATCATTTTTTAAATTTTTAATTAAGTTTACTTTAATTAGTTTATATTCACTATTCAAAGAAATTGATTTCATTACCACATTCATATCTCTATTACCCTCTACTATTCCCCAAACTTTGGGCATATCTATTCCTTAATGCTTTCACAGGTTTCCTTTCATTTTCTTCTAGTCCCTTTTTGTTCCCAATAATACCCTTTATTTTCATGGTGTGTGTGTGTGTGTGTGTGTGTGTGTGTGTGTGTGTGTGAGAGAGAGAGAGAGAGAGATTAACATATGAGAGAAGACATGTAATAGTGCTCTTTTTTTTTATTTTTATTTTTCCCCCTTCTAAGTGAGTTTGAAGTTTTCTTAACATGATAATCTTCACTTTTAACCATTTTCTTTAAGTGACATGATTTCATTCTTCAAATTTGTCATTGTGGTCTTCTCTATCATGATAGAAGTCAACTGTGTTTATATAATATACACACATATATAATATTTTTCTTTATTCATCTCTTTTTACACACCCAAGCTGGTTCTATATGTTCTATATTCTATTATGAATAGCACAACAATAAATTTGCATATGTAGTTATGTAACATTGACAGATTCCTTCAGGTATCTATTCAATGTTTGTATAAATGGAATGAAATGGTAGTTTTTATCTTCATTGAGGTTCTTTCATTTGTTTGCTTCTTTTGGTGGGGTGATCTCCATGATGATTTCTATATACCAGTTACATGTAAGAATATATATGTATATGCATATATTCATGAAAAAGTCACTATTGGAAAAAAGAGATCATGTGTTTGAAGAAGTAAATTAAGATCTTAAGGTATAGCACAGAATTAAAGTACTTTTTCTATCCTTGGCTCCAGAAAGAATATATCTGTTCCTATCTAAATCTAAATCTATATTTATGTCTATATCTATTTAGAGAGAACATGAAAATATAGAAGTATTGTTCTAGTTAGAAAGGACTAGTGATAAATACATGTCGAAACACTTCAACCACAGTACCATAGTTATTTTAAAATTTGTAATTTGAGTCAATGCAAGGGTTAAAATTCTCCATGGTTACAGAATGTTCATAGACATGATACCTATTCACTGTATCCCCAAATTAAATTTCAATAATCTTACAAATATCAAGGAAGGCAAATTAAATTAAAGATTCCAATAAAATCCTGGTTCTTTGAACAAATTTCAGTAAAATGAAGAAAACTCAATATCTGTGGCTTTTGTTTGCACTATTTGAGCTGTTCAGCATAATAAGTCTTTATTTCAGAAACTGTATTTTCATTTATAAGAAATCTTACTATCCAGAGGGAACATTAAAATGGCCTAGTCCATTGTGGTTGGTCAGATTTTAGATTTGTTTATGGCAATACATCTGGGATACAGTGGTCAACAGCAGACGGTAACTATTCTTCAGCAGCCATGTAGCTTATGACCACAGGAAATGCAGGCTTTCCCTCTGTCAGAGCATCTGGGATTAATCTACTGCAGAGTCCAGAAGACTGTGTACTTGGAGTTCTCTGACAGTACTGAGTCTCTCCTAAAACAGGAAGTACTGATAGACTTTGTAGGCTCTGGGCAAAACAAATTTGGCATGATATTTAGCTTTGCTACCTAGCTTTTCTGTAGTCAATTATTCCTTCACAGATAGTTCATCTTTTCACAGTAGGCTAGCACTCTGTTGGATGCTGTATTCTGAGTGTCCTTGAATCCTTGCTTGGTGTGGGTAGGATCTCCTGAATATTCACCAATTTTCATAATCAAAAGTATACTCTCATACATACTATTACAGTGAGAGTACCAGACCCCTATAAGTAGTAGTCCAAGAAATGTCTCTGCCAAGCCAGTTGTTTCTGTAGTTTTTAAGTTTCTCATCTGGGTAAAATTGATTCCTTTTCTTCATCCAGCATGGGGAATGCTAGCCATTAGTGATGAAGCTTCTAATCAGGGACCAGATTTACAACTCCTTGTCTCAAGACTCAAGTATGTTGTGACTTCAGCAAGCAGCAGCAGTAACCAATAGTTTTGAAGTAACCAATGACTTTCTGACTGAATGAAAAGACTGTTCTCCAACATAAAACTTGTACTTTGCATCATTATCCAGCTTAGCATCTGTTCCTAGATAGGTCGTAGGCCATAGGAAAGAACCTACTGCTATTTTTTTGTTGTTATTAAATGAACATAGTATTAAAATAATCATTATACCCAGAGATTAATGAATCTCTCAAAATTTATCAAAGAAGCGTCTATTTGCAGTAGATGGTAATTAACACTGAGACTCACAACTGGTCAAGGTGTAGAAATTAAGAGACTGTAAAATGGTCAGCTCTAAATGAGACATTTACATCAAACTCTTCTTTTCAACACTTAAGGATCATTACAGAAGAAGTGGCAAAATACTGTAAGAGCCAGCTACATGGATGGCAATAAATAAACAGTGACTTCTGGACATAATTGTGTAGCTGAATGTATGATTTCATGGAGATTGTGACAGCATGCACTACGCCTGTGCAAACTCAAGCCAGATGAAAACCCAACATGAGGAGGGGACCTGAGCACAAAGTCTCACCTGTATCAGAGGAACTACTTTAAAATGATAGCTGCTAAGAGAGGGAGATTCATTTTTCTTTAAGTGTAATCTCCTGCTAGCTTGACCAGGCTTCAGTAGAGGAGCACACATCCAAGAATATATGGCCTTCACAAACTGTACTTGATGGGTCTGATTTTTTTTTAAAGGATGTAAAGTTGGATCAAAGTAGGGGTGAATCTTGGAGGAGTTGGAGGAGGGTTGAATATGATCAAAACACATGTGGGAAACAAAAAATTGTCTTTGGCCAAGGATGGGAAACAAAAACATGTATTCATATTCTTTTAAAGGTGGATATGACAACAAGATAGATGGAACAAATATTGGACAAGGAGGCCTTGCTGGTGGCTGTATAAGTAGCTGGCAACCCAGTGGATTTAGAAACAACTAGTGCAGCCTTGGGGCTTAAGTACAGTAGCTACAGAGTGAACAGGTAGCTGCTAAGGTGTCATGTCTTTCCAGTTCATTTTCAGAATCAATCAAGTACTTATTCACCTTTTTTTTCCAGATGTGTACAAGCCGATAAGAAAGAAGGCACAGAGCACAATACTTATGCCTTCAGTTATGTTCATTTCCTCTGAATTAATACCATAGAGAAAATCACCTCTGTTGAAACACAGTGGTAGTGAGGAGTAGCTTCTTTTAATAAAGTTTAATTTGCTTTGAACTGATCCTTGGGTGACTTGTTCTTTCTCTTTTCTCTGACTCCAATTATTTAAATACCTCTTAAAAGGATCAATGAAACAGATGTTGGTATTTAGCTATTGTCCTATCTCTCAGAGCTTAAGCAATCTGATTCTTTCTTTCTTTTTCTTTTTTTCTGTTTTTGTTTCTTTTCTTTTCTGTTTTTGGGAGAACAAGTGGTGCACATTCTGCTGCATCGAGCTAAGTGCTTCCCACTGACTTCTTTAAAGGAAATAATAGTAACATTTCCATTCCATACTGCGTTGTTATCAAATATTTTGAACTGAAACCTTGTAATCATGATTAATGTTGTATTAAAAGATTATTTAATGAAGCAGATCATGCTGGGAATGAGCATTCTACTGGCTCCAAGCAGCCTACCTCCTACATACCTGGAAAATGTCCTGACGATTGTGGAAAGTGAAGATGATCATGCTTGCCAGATTCAAATAATAGGCTTCACACAAAAACTGGCTGGACATATTGCTTTTGGCACACATGCTTGTGTGTGTGTGTGTGTGTGTGTGTGTGTGTGTGTGTGTGTGTGTGTTTGAATGTGTGTTTACCTCAGATGAATAAAAATGATAATGGCTCATGACAATTTGAACAGAAGTTTCTAGCTTTAACTGCAATATTTAATATAGATATTTCACATAGATAAACTCTGTGTAATCTAGAAAAAGACTTTCCTCTTTCTAATTCCCATTACTTTTATAGTGTTTTCTTTTGGACTAGGTTTTCAAAGTTTTATACCTGATTTTTGAGTAAAGGCTTTATCAGTACTGAGAAATTGCTGACATTACTGGGACATTATCTTATTACACCCATATAGGGTTTTCTTTGCTCAGAAGTTTACTCTGTTTGGGAAAATGGTTTTTTAGGACAAATATTAAGTTGCTGTGCTTTCTATTCCTTGTTTTGGAAGACTGCTTAAACATTCTCCTGTGACGATTAAGAAGCAGTGTATACAAAGAGCAAAGCACACAGCTAATTTCTATGAGCAAGTTCTCCAACAATATAGCTCAGTGCAGTATTCAGCCCACTCAGACAAACTTTCTCAGCTCCATAAACATTTGGAGCTGAAAATACTTTGTAGGAAACTATAGGGTACCTTAGATGATAATTAGTGATGTTCTTGGTCTTTACCCATTGGAGAGCAGTTGCACCTCTTTCCTCAGTCATAATAAAATATAACGTGTGTAGTTGCTAATCAGGTTCCCCTAGGGGAAACAAATTCATCACAATGTGAGAGCCATTACTCTAATGTGATCTTTTCTCTTTTTAAATCTTCATTTGTTTATTCACTTTACATCCCAATCACAGCCCCACCTCCCTTCCTCCCAGTTCCATACTCACACATGCTTCTCTCCATTACCTTCACCTTTTCTCCTCGAAAAAAAAGCCAAGCACCTCCATGGGTAACAAGCCTCCCTGGCACATCATGTTGCAGCAAGACTAAATGTATTCTCTCCCTCTGAAGCCAGACAAGGCAGTCCAGCTAGGGGAAGGAATCCAAAGGCAGGCAACAGAGCCAGAGACAGCTTCTGCTCCCATTGTTAGGGGACCCACGTGAAGACCAAGCTGCACATCTACTATATATGTGTAGGGTCCCTATGTCCAGCCCCTGCATGCTCTCCAGTTGATGGTTCAGTCTCTGTGACACCCCCGCCCAAGGGCTCAGGTTAGTTGACTCTAGGTCTTGTTATCGTGTGCTTGACTCCTCCTGCTCATTAAGTCCTATCCCCTACTCTTCCATAAGACCCCTTGAGCTCTCTCTGTGGTTTGGCTGTTGGTCTCTGCATCTGTTTTCATCTGCTAATGGATGAAGCCTCTCAGGAGACAGTTTTCTAGGCTCATATCTGCAAGCATAGCAGAGTATCATTAATACTGTCAGGAGTTGGCTCTCTTCCATGGGATGGGTCTCATGCTGGGCTTGTCATTAGTTAGCCATTCCCTCAGTCTCTGCTTCATTCTTTATCCCTGCACATCTTCTAGGCAGGGAAAATTTTGGGTCAAAGGTTTCAGGGATGAGTTGGTGTCTCCCACCCTCTATTGAAAGTCCTTATTAGATACAAAAGGTTGCCATTTAATCTCCATATCCACAGCTACTAGGAGTCTCAGCTAGGGTCACCCAATATACTCCCAGGAGCCCCCCATCCAAGGTTTCTGGGTCATTCAAGAGATTCTCACCCCAACAATTTCTGTTATCTTTCCTGGTCCTCTCCTCACACCTGACCCCCAACCTCATTCCATTCCTCACACCCTCTCTCACCCGATTCCCTCCCTTCTTCCAAATATGATGCCTATTATATTTACCCTTCTAAGTTATAGTCAAGCATCATTCCTTGGGCCCTCCTTGTTACTTAGTTTCTTTGGGTCTGTAGATTGTAGAGTGGTTATCCTGTACCTTATGGCTAATGTTCACTTATAAATGAATACATACCACTTGTATCTTTCTGGGTCTGGTTTACCTTACTCAGGTATTTTCTAGTTCCACTCATTTGCCTGCAAGTTTCATGATGTCTTTGTTTTTAATACCTGAATAGCATTCCATTGTTTAAATGTACATATTTTGTCTATCCATTCTTCTCTTGAGGAACATCTAGGTTGTTTACAGTTTCTGGCTATTGCCAAAAAGCTGCTATGAACCTAGCTGAGCAAGTGTCTCAACTGTGGTATGGTGGAGCATCTTTTTGGTATATTCCCTGAAGTGGTGTACCTGGGTCTTGGGTTAGAACTATATCCAATTTTCTGAGAAACTGCCAGATTGACTTCCAGAGTGGTTGTACAAGTTTGCAATCCCACCAGCAATAGAGGAGTGTTCTCCTTTCTCCACATCCTCTCCAGCATCTGATGTCACTTGAATTTTTGATCTTAACTTTTCTGAGAGTTGTAAGGTAGAATTTCAGAATCATTTTATTTTGCATTTCCCTCATGACTAAGGACATTGAGCATGTCTTTAAGTGCTTCTTGGACTGTAAAAAAAATTGTGATGGAATTTTGATAGGAGGAATTGCATTAAATCTGTAGATTGCTTTTTCTAAGATGGCCATTTTTATTTTGTTAATCATACTGAATCATGAGCATGGGAGATCTTTTCATTTCCTGACATCTTCCTCAGTTTCTTTCTTCAGAGACAAAGTTCTGACCATATATGTATTTCACTTGCTTGGTTAAAATTATACCAAGGTATTTTATATTAGTTATAGCTATTGCAAAGGGTATTCTTTCCCCAATTTCTTTCTTAGCCCCTTTTATCATTAGTATAAAGGACAGCTATTACTTTCTTTGAGTACATTTTCTATCCAGCCATTTTGCTGAGAGTGTTTATCAGCTATAGGAGTTCTCTGGTAGAATAGTTGGGCTCACTTATGTATACTAGCATATAATTTGCAGTTAGTAATACTTTGACTTTTTCCTTTCCACTTTGTATCCTTGATCTTCTTTATTTGTCTTGTTGCTGTTGCTTGAACTTCATGTACTATATTGAATAGATATGGAGAAAGTGGGCAACCTTGTCCTGCCTTTGATTTTAGAGGAATTGTTTAAGTTTTTCTCCATTTACTTTGATGTTGGCTACCTGTTTACTGTATATTGTCATTAGTTATGTATTCTTTGAATCCCTAGTATTGCCAAGACTTTTTTCATAAAAGGGTGCTGGATTTTGTTGAATGATTTTTTTTCAGTATTGTAATGAAATGATCATTTGGCTTTTTTCCTACAGTTTGTTTATATGGTGGACTATGTTAATTGAATTTTGCATGTCGAAATGTCCCTGAATCTCTGGTATGAAGCCTACTTGATTATGGTGGCTTATGTTTTTGATGTATTCTTGGATTCAGTTTGTATTTTATTGATTATTTTCATCATTGTTCATAAGAGAAATTGGTCTGTAGTTCTCTTTCTTTGTTGAGTCTTTGTGTGGTTAAAGTATTAGGGTGACTGTGGCCTTAGAGAATGAATTTGGAAGTTCTCTTTCTGTTTCTATTTCATGGAATAGTTTGAGGAATATTGGTTTAACTCATCATGAAAGTCTGGTAGAATTATGTACTAAAATCATCTGGACCTGGGCTTTTTCACTGTTGTTGTTGGGAGACTTTTAAAACATTTTTGTTTTTTTGTTTTTTTTTTTTTTTTTACTTATTCACTTTATATCCCCTCGCTGTCCTCTCCCCATCAACCCCTCCCACAATTCTTCCCCTATCCCCACCCCCTGGGTGGGGGATCCATGTGTCTCCCCAACTCTAGTATTTCAAGGCTTTGCCAGGCTAGGTGCCTCCTCTCCCACTGAGGCCAGACAAGGCAGCCCGGGTGGAAGAACATAACTCACTTATAGGCAACTGCTTTTGGGATAGCCACTGTTCCAGTTGTTCAGGACCCACATGAAGACTAAGCACACATCTGCTACACATGTGTGGGGAGGTCTAGGTCCAGCCCATATATGCTCTTTGGTTGCTAGTTCAGGCTCTGAGAGCCCCAAGGGTCCAGGTTAGTAGACTCTGTTGGTCATCCTGTGAAATTCCTATCTCCTTCCATGTACAGGTCCACAATCCTTTCTTTTATTTTTCCATAAGAGTACTTAAACTCCACTCGTTGTTTGGCTGTGTGTCTCTGTCTCTGTTTTTTCCAGTTTTTGGGTGGCTCGTCTCTGAGGACAACATGCTGTTGGGAGACTTTTAATTACTTCTATTTCCTTAGTGGTTATAGGACTATTTAAATTGTTTATCTGATCTTGACTTAACTTTGGTAAGTGGTATCTATCAAGAAAAATCATCCATTTCATTTAGATTTTCCAATTTTGTGGAGTGCAGGCTTTTCAAGTAAGACCTAATGATTCTTTGGATTTCCTCAGTGTCTGTTGTTATATTCCCCTTTTCATTTCTAATTTTGTTAATTTGGATATTGTCTCTCTGCCTTTTAGTTAGTTTGTCTAAGGATTTCTCTATTGTGTTAATTTTCTCAAAGAGCCAGCTCTTAGTTTCATTGATTCATTGTACTGTTCTCTTTTTTTCTAAATTATTGATTTCAGCTCTGAGTTTGAATATTCCCTGTCATCTTTGTTTCCTGAGTATTTGTTTCTTTTTGTTCTAGAGCTTTCAAATGTACTGTTAAGTTGCTAGTATGAGACATCTCCAAATTCTTTTTTTGAAAAATATTTTCTTTATTTAAATTACAAATGTTCTCCTCTTTCCTGGTTTACCCTCTGAAAAAATCCCCTATTCCCTCCCCTTCCCCCTGCTCACCAACCTATCCTCTCCTGCTTCCTGGCCCTGGCATTCCCATACATTGGGGCATAGAACCTTCACAGGACCAAGGGCCTCTCCTCCGATTGATGACTGACTAGGCCATCCTCTGCTACACATATGCTGCTGGAGCCATTAGTCCCACCATGTGTACTCATTGGTTGGTGGTTTAGTCCCTGGGAGCTCTGAGGGTACTAGTTAGTTCATATTGTTCCTCCTAAGGGGCTGCAAACCCATTTGGTTCCTTGGGTCCTTTCTCTAGCTTCTTCATTGGGGACCATGTGCTCAGTCCATTGGTGGCTGTGAGCATCCCCTTCTGTATTAGTTAGGCACTGGCAGAGCCTCATATATCAGGCTCCTGTCAGCCAATATTTGCTGGCATCCACAATAGTGTCTAGGTTTGGTAATTCTATATGTGAAGTATCCCCAGGTGAGTGGGGCAGTCTCTGGATTGTTTTTCTTTCAGTCTCTGCTCCACACTTTGTCTCTGAAACTCCTTCCATGGGTATTTTGTTCCCCCTTCTAAAAAGGTTTGAAGTATCCATAAATTGGTCTTCCTCCTTCTTGAGTTTCTTGTGGTTTGTGGATTGTATCTTGGGTAGTCCAAGCTTCTGGGCTAAAATACAATTTCTTTATGAAGACACATACTACTATGAATTTTCCTCTTAACACTGCTTTCATTGTGTCCCAAAACATTGGACCTTTGTTTTCATTGAGCTCTAGAAGGTCTTTAATATATGTCTTTATTTCTTCCCTGACCCATTGTTTATTGAGTAGAGAGTTGGTCACTTTCTGTGAGTTTTTAGCCTTTCTGGTGTTTCTGTTGTTATATAGTCTATCTTTAATCCATGGTGGTTTGTTAAAACACAAGGTATTCCATAGTTAATCTCTGCCACTCCTTCTGTGGGTATTTGGTTCCCCTTTTTAAGAAGGAACGAAATGTCCACCTTTTGGTCTTCCTTCTTCTTAAGTTTCTACTCGGTCTTGTGAAGATTCTGTGCCCCAGTGTAGGGGAATGCCAGGGCCAATAAGTGGGAGAGGGTGGGGTGGCAGGCATGGGGAGGGGGGAGGCAAAAGTGGTTTGTTCTTGTTTTTGTTTGTTTGTTTGTTTGTTTGTTTTTTGGAGGGGAACCTGGGAACGGAGAAATTTACATGTAAATAAAGAAAATATCTAATAAAAAATAATTAAAAAAAAAGACACAAGGTGTTATGTCAAGTTTATTGTGTCTGCCAAGGCTTGTTTAATGACCTGCTATATTGTCAGCTTTGGAGAATGTTCCAGGAGGTGTTGA
>JADRCD010098932.1:0-11980 GCA_019843815.1 Montemys delectorum | reverse complement strand
GGGGAATGCCAGGGCCAATAAGTGGGAGAGGGTGGGGTGGCAGGCATGGGGAGGGGGGAAGCAAAAGAAGTTTGTTCTTGTTGTTTTTGTTTGTTTGTTTGTTTGTTTTTTGGAGGGGAACCTGGGAAAGGGAAAATTTACATGTAAATAAAGAAATTATCTAAAAAAAAAAAAAATGACATCACTAAATTTGCAGGCAAATGGATGGAACTGGAAAACATCATCCTGAGTAAGATAACCCAGACCCAGAAACATAAATATGGTATGTATTCACTTATATCTGGATATTAACCATTAAATAAATGATAAGCTACAATTCATATACCCAGAGAGATTAGGCATATAGGAAGGGATTGAGGGGACAAATGGATCTCCCTGTTAAGGGAGAAATAAAATAGACTTTATGGATAGACTGTGGGGGGGAGGGAGGATGAGAAGGGAAGGAGAAGGGGAGAGAGGATTGAGGGAGGGGATGAGGTAAGAGACAGATAGAATTGAATAGCACTTGAAAGGTGGCATGGAAATGTAGAGCACTGGAAACTTCTTATAATATATAAAGGTTATCCTAATGAAGTCTCCAAATAATGAGGGAGATGAAACCCCAACTGGCCATCTCTTGTCACCAAATGAAGTTTCCAGTATTAGGACTGGGTTTCATCCAATTGAGCTATTGACTAAAAAGGGCCACATGGAAATCCCCCAAACAACCCAGGCTAGTGCCAAGACAATGGTTTGTTCTCCAGAAATCAACAACAGGGCCCCATTGCTGAAGATAACATTCATATAATCCACTCAACATGAAGTGGTTCAACTGGCTAACAAAAGAGAAATAGAGACCAATCCAACCATAAAACCTTTGATCTATGATCTGTCCTGCCTGTAAAGTATGCTAGAGCAATGGTATCACAAGCCTTGGTGAGTAGCCAACCAATATCTAATTTGACTTAACACCCATTCCACAAAATGGAACCTATACCAACACTACTTGAATGACCAAGAACCAGAGACTAGAAGGTCCAGAGACCCAGGGTAAAACTAAATACATCTGGTAAAAAAAAAAAAGTAGCAATAAAATGCCTTCTAATGACATTCTGCTATACTCATGGATTGATGCCCTATTTAGTTATCATACGAGAAGCTTCCTCCTGCAGCAGATGGGAACAAATACAGAGTCTTACAGCCAATAATATACCCCCTCATACACACACAGAGTGAGACCTTGGAAAAGACAGCTCTAAATGGATTGTCTCCATCAAATCCCTCCCCTCAGAGTTCAAGGAACCCCACAAAAAGAAAAGCAGAAAGAGTAGGGAAGACAGATGGAACAAAGGACACCAGAAGAACAAGGTTCTCAAAAACAACTGGCCAAAGCTTATATAAGCTAACAGAGACTGAAGCACAGGCCTATATTAGGCCCTCTGTATATATGTTGTGGCATTCAGTTTAATAGTTTTATGGAACTCCTGAATGTGAATGAGTGAGTGTCTGATTCTCTGATTCTTGTGCCCTCTTTTTAGGCTCCTTTATTTTTCTGTTGGCTTGCCTTGTTCAACTTTGATACAATAGATTTTGTTTTGTCTTATTATAAAATTATTTTGTTATGTTTTGTTACTTCCTAGACACCCATTCTTCTCTAATGATAAAAGGGAAGTGGATCTAGACGAGGGAGAGGTAGGGAGGAACTGGAGTGAGGAGAGGGAGGGAAAACTGTATTCAAATTATATTGAATGAGAAAATAATGTATGTTTAATAAAAGGGAAAATAAAATAAAATTAGTAACCATTAAAAAATAAAATATCCAAAAAGTCCATTTATCTGAGAGAGAGAGAGAGAGAGAGAGAGAGAGAGAGAGAGAGAGAGAGAGCATATTGTTCTTGCAGAGTACCCAAGTTCAGTTTCCATCACCCATATTGAGGGCTCACAACTGCCTGTTTCTCTAGGTCCAGGTAATCAGACACTATTTTCTGGCCTCTATGGTCACCTGCACTATGTATACTTATTTACAATTACATAATTAAACATCATTAAATAGGGGATGCAGAGATAGCTATGTGGTTACAACCATTGGTTATTCTTCCAGAGGAATCTGGATTGAATTATTGGTGGCCATATGATGGCTCACAAACATCTGTATCTCCAATTCCAGGGTATCTGTTGTCCTCTTTTGGTCCCCACAGGCACTGCATATACATGGTACACAGACTATACAGGCAAGCTAAACACCAATATACATAAAGCAATGATAAAGTAAATCTTTTAAAACATAAAACAGCAAAATTGATGGTAAAAAGCAGAAAAATATTTATTTAAATATTAAGAAGAGGGACCAAGAGATACAGTGATACCCTTCTGTCAATCTTAAGAATCCTAACTAGGGAGCCAGGGATATGCATATCTAGGCAGTCACAGTCACAGTCACAGTCACACTGTGTTCCTGTCCACCGCTGGCTCATCATTGTCTGAGTTCTAGTTTCTCCAGCAAGGCAGTCTGACAATCTCTTCTAGAAGACAAGCATGACCTCTGTCTGGTACCAGACTTTAACATTTGCTCCTCCCAGCATGTGCTTCCTGGAGTAAATTCTAGTTTGTTAGAGTCTAGAATTTCAAAGCCAATCCCTGGCCAAGGCATCACTGCTCAGAAAAGCAGGTTTACCTTGTTATTCTAAAATGATATGCTGACTAACTACCACTTTAATGATATAATGTACTTTTCCTTCCCAGAATTAAAATCCTCTAGCACTCAGAACTTTGGCTTCCCCCACCTGGTCCATTCATCCTCTTGTCTTAGATTCTAGCAAAAGCCTAAGTATGTTTTTTTTTTTTTTCTTGTACTTTTGGGCCCCCCCCCCCAAGTCTCTCTCTAATGTTTCCTTTGATGATTGTTTGCCTGTGGCTGACCTTCATCCTGGCTTAACTTAAATGGCATGGCCTTTAATTTTATCTTTTCCATCTCCCTCTTCAGGCAGCTGCCAAAATCTACAGCTTTCCTACCCAGGGGTTTTTCTTTGTCTTCAAACTTCCTTTTGAGTCTATTCTTAAGTGCTTTTGTCAGTGAGACTAAGAACTAGAGACCCCAACTTTCTCAATATCCTATGGTACTCCCTAAATTTTCTGGTAACATTTCTGATATTGTTTTTCAGTCCCTTTGGCTTTCAAAGATTTAAGCTGAATCATCTCTTCAATGAGAAAGGACGCTATGATGACTATATGCAAATCTGAAGAGCAAACTTACACAAAGTTATTTTCAACACAAAAACACAGCTCATACTTCAAAAGGAATATAAGATAGTTTATTTTGAGCAAGCTGTTAGTGGCACACACCTGTAATCCCAGCACTTGGGAGGCAGTGGTACTCTGATCTCTGAGTTTGAGGTCATCCTGGTCTACAGAGTGAGTTCTGGGGCAGCCAGGGCTACACAGAGAAATTCTGCCTAGAAGTACCACCCCTCAAAAAAAAAAAAAAAGATAGCTAATTTCAAGTCAAACATGAACGACTATGGCCTGGGAACACAAATCACAAATTCAGGCTTTCCTAAATATCATATTACAACATGGTGACAGATTTTAGAAGTGCTACAGGGCTTTGGGGGTTTACTTTCAGCTTGCTAGCCCATCCCCACTTTTGGAAAGCTTTTGTGCTTGATAAACTGTTTCTATTATTATTTCTAACCATGGATCCCTGGCCCAGTTCTTTGCTGTGAGATACAAAGAACCTGGTTTTCTAGTTGATTTTTGTTAACTTGACACAAACCTAGGTATATTTGGAAACAAGGATCTTAATTGAGAAAACATCTTCATCCAAATTGGATGTAAGCAAGTCTGTAGAGCATTTTCATGATTGCTGATTTAATGTGGATGGGCCAGGCCCACGGTGAGGGGAGGGTAATGCCATCCCTGGACAAGTAGTCCTGAGTTACATAAGAAGCTAGTAAGCAACATTCTTGTACTGCCTCTGACTTCCCTTAATGATGGAGTGTGACCAGAAAGTCGAAGGCAGAAATAAACCCTTTCCTCTGAAGTTGCTTTTGCTGGGAGCGTTTTATTACTACAATAGAAACTATAGCTATGATACCTGGATAGTTCATCAGGTACCCTGAGACTCAAATCTGTACCTATTAAATAACAATATCATTTGTGACAGGAGTAGGAATAAAAGACCAGACTTGTGAGAAGTCAAGATTCCATAGGTTTATGGGCATAACCAAGTCTTATTTCATAATCAGAAAGGACTCTAGTAAGTGTTACATTTAATATTGTTCAATGGGAACAATATTTAAATTTTAATATATCTAGTTGTATTATAGGGTATCCTAAATACTCATTTAATCAAATGGGCTTTTAATATATGAAACACCATAAATATTGATTTATGGCTTTGGGTAATTTGAATAAGAAGAGTTAACCTAAATCTTTAAGTATCTACAAACAGAGTAAACTACATTCTGCTTGCTGCATGTGGACATTGAGTTTTCCCATCACAGTTTGTTAAAAAATAGTGTCATTACCCTGGTGTATGTTGGCATATTTGCCAAATATCTGAAGGCTGTAGCTATGTGCATTTATGTATCAATCTTATTTTTTGGTCATTTGGTCTCTGTGTCTGTTTTTGTGCCAATACCATGCTATTTTTACTACTATATCTTTATATCATAGCTTGGAGTGATAATTTTTCAAATAGTAGTAGGAAAACTGAATGTATATGTCTATAACAGTGGAATTAAGGCTCATATCTATCATCTTCCATGAAATCAGCTCCAAAGTGGATCAAAGACCTTAATGTGAAACCTGAAATACAAACCCTATAAGATATAGATATAGGAAAGAATTTTCAGAATATGACTCTATTTGCTCAGAAATTAGTATCAACAATTGACAAATGGAACCTCATAAAACTAAAACACTTCTGAATAGCCAAGTAAATAATCAATAGAGTGAATAGGAAGCCCACAGAGTGGAAGATAATATTGTCTAGCCATATATCTGAGAGAGAATTAATATTCAGCCTATATAAAGACTTCAAAAAAAACCAGTCAAGAAAACAAGCAACACAATAAAAATAATGGGCTTGGATTTGAACAGAGTTCTCAAAAGAAGAAATAAAAATGGCTAAGAACTATTCTTAAAAATGTTCAACAGCATCATTAGCAATTAAGGAAATGCACATTAAAACAACATTGAGATTTCTTCTTACCCCAAGTCAGAATGGGAAAATCAGCAAAACAACTGGCAACAAATGCTGATGAGGTTGTGGGGAAAGAGAAATGCTCACTCACTGTTGGGGGGGCTTGCAAATTGGTGCAGCCACTATGGAAATCAGTGTGGAGAATTTGCAGAAAGCTAAAAGTAAATCTACACTATGACTGAGCTATACCACCACTTGGCATAAGCCCAAAGGACTCAATGTTACTCCACAGATACTTGCTCTGCCATATTCACTGCTGCACTGTTCACAATAGCTCTCTTTACTATGTCATGCATGTTCCTGGGCCTATACAAGGAACACATTTTTCATTTGGGGTATAACTATGTAGAAACAAAAAGCTAAATAGCATTAAGGATATAAAATGTGACATATTTGAGGAGAAAATAGACTTAATTCTCTTTCTTTTTGAAGAGGAATTTTAATTCCCCAGTGGGTTCACAGAAATATATTTGTCCATGTCTAGCTTACTGGGCTATTCCTTGGACCTCTCTTTCTCTGGCCTCCAAAGTTTATCTGGAGAGTGATGAACCCAGGACTCTATTCCAGACACTTTAATGGGTGTAGGAATTACTAGAATCACTGGTGTAAAGAAAAGGGAGAGGTTTGACCAGCACTTTATCTCTAGGATGAAACAAAAGTGACTCAGTCTCACATATGCAATATCGAGTTTGTTGAAACTGAGCCAAATACCTAAGCAGCAACACCTTGTATCTGAACAGCAGTCTTCTTATCAATAATAAAACCATTATGGGACACAGTAGAACACTTCATATGGACTAAAGGCTATACCTAGGGAGTGTTTTTTTATCCATAATAGAGCTATTGGTAACATAAATCATCTATGGAAAGTGGGTTTCTTGAGAAACTTTTCTCAGACTATCTAAGACATCTCATTAATTGTTTTACCTACCCATCAGACTGGTCTCCAGGCACGGTATAGATTACACTGTATCCCAAATGTCTTAGAAGCTCCCTAAGTGATGGTCACCTTGAAGGACAAGATTTTGTTATTGTGTAGACTCTTATGGAATCCAAACCTGTGAATAATTTAACTCACTAATGACTTTACAGCCTCTGAATCATTTTCTACTCTTCAGAGAAATGCTTCCACCTAGACGATAAAGGGATCTACTTATACCAGGAGATATTGTATGTCCGGTAACTTGGGAATGTGGGTACAACCTATCTGCCAGTCTTCCCAGAGGTACTCACATGGGACACGTTGAATCTGTTCCCAATTGGAATATTTGTTGGAGAGTTTTAAGAATTTTTCCATAAATTGGCCTCATGTGGGAATGTAATGCTAGCCCCCTATCTGAAGCTATCTTGTGGCTTCATAAAAGGGCTAGTTTCTTTTCCCAGAGTACTGTGGATGTATTTCTGCCCAAACTCAAGGTTCCTCAATTGGTTTCAAGAGAGAGGACTTCTAGCAGTGGTTTTGGGTACATGGTCAGCCAGTTTTCTTCTGAAGTCTCATCAAGCCTGTTTTGATGCTCTTTGAATTGCAGCACTGCAATTTCAGAAGAAAGGAAGACTGGCTGGGCTAGCTATGAACAGAAAGTTGAAGAATTCAGTCGTTGATAAGTAGTTCTAGAGATCTGGAAGTCTCAACTGGTGAAGAAGTAGGCTCTAATGTCAGTGAAGTAATGGACTTGCTAGTGAGATAAGAGCAAGCAAAGAAAGAACAGACTTCTTTATTCCATGTCCTTACATAAGCTTCCAGCAGAAGTCATTACCCAGATTAGAGGTGGGTTTTCCTAGCTCCAAAGATCTAGATTAAAGGTATGACTTCCTACCTCAGAGATACAAATGGGCAATAGATCTTCTCACTTCAAATTAAGCAAAAAGTTCCACACAGATATACTCTCCATTTTGGGGTTTTAGTTAACTCCAGATGTAGTCAAGTGACAACTAAGAACAACCATCACACATCTACCCTTTGTCAATTTGACACACAATCATATCTCCTTATATCATAATTAATTTCCAAATAAAAACAATAACTAGATTATAACCAAATGATATAGCTATCCCAGGTACAATTTCACATGCATTATATATGTTTAACCAGGTCATAATTACTCCTAACATGATATACCTATCCTTATACAACCTCAAACACAGTATAAATGTAGAATAAGTGACAATATACCTTAAGGGACATTCTTTTAGTATCTCAAATTTAAATATGAGGGGCTGGAGATACGGCTTAGAGGTTAAGAGCACTGACTTCTCTTCTAAAGGTTCTGAGTTCAATTCCCAGCAACCACATGGTAGCTCACAACCATCTGTAATGGGATCCAATGCCCTTTTCTGATGTGTCTGAAGACAGCTACAGTGTATTCATATACATACAATAAATTGATAAATATTTTTGAAAACTTAAATATGATGAGCATTGGTATTCTCTTAATTGATGTTATATCACATGATAAAGAAAACTGAGGAAAGAAAACAAAAATCTGTGACAACTCATTCTTAACAAAAATATATGTCAATTGTAATTCTCATTTCTGCAACTATCCTTGTCATGGCCTTAGCTGGAATTTATAACTACTTTCCTCTACCACCTTTTGTTTGGGTTACTATTGCTATGATGAATTACCATGACCAAAAGAAAGTAGAGGAGGAAAGTATTTATTTGGCTTATATGTCCACATATATAGTCCATCACTGAAGGAAGTCTGGACAAAACCTCAAACAGGGCAGGTACCTGGAGGCAGGAGCTGATGCAGAGGCCATGGAGGGGTCCTGCTTACATCCTTACTTCCCATGACTTGCTCAGCCTGCTTTCTTATGGAACCCAGGACCAGAGGTTCCCTGAAAAGAACTTCCTTCTGAAAAGACAGTTCAATAAGAGAAGCAGAAAACAAGAAGTGGGGTGAAATAATAAACTCTCAAAGCCTGCCCTCAGTGACACATTTCCTCCATCTCCTAAGGGTTCCATACCTTCCCACACAGTGCTGTTAACTAGGGACCAAGTGTTCAAGTACACGAGTCTATGGGAGACATACATCATATAAACCTCTATGGTCTACCCCAATTCCCTTATCTATCTCATGATGAAAAATGAATTTAACTCCACTTCAAAGTTTCACATACTCTTTAACAATATCAACACTGCTCAAGAGTCCAAAGTCCAAAAGCCTCCTTCTAGACTCAAATTATTCCCTTAACTATGATCCCTCTGCAAAACACACACACACACACACACACACACACACACACACACACACACACACACACACCACTCTCTGCATGAGTCTGAATTGTGTTTTAGTGAAAAGGCAGCCTTCACACAAGGCATCTCATTCCATTTTCCCTTTTCTGTTCCTTTAAGTGAAACATGAAAATATGTCTATTAGGATACTTAAGACTGAACAGTACATTAGCACCCTTTTCACATGATAGCAAATGCAAGTGGTCCATGTTGTAGTAGGAAAAAAGTTAAGAGCTCTCAAAGACAGTGTCATGTGGTTCCAGAAGAATCATCCATTCGCCAAGGATATTTTATTGATAGCATTCTCTGCTCTAAGTTCCAGCTAAATAGTCATTACTTTTTATTCCAGCGCCAGATGACACTTTTGCTCTTGCTACTCTTTTGCTTCAAGACCTACTCTTCACTCAAGTCACTTAGGTTGACTCTGGAGTCTGTAGACCATCTCTTTTATACATTACTGTTCTGTCACCTTCACGGGAGGGGCACAATTGGGAAGTGGGTGAGGTTACATCAAAAGCACAAGAGAGTACATCAGTATAGGATGTAGGCCATAAGTCTGATAACATTATCAAACATATACTGCTCCTTCAAATGATGGGGGGAGACTTCACACCCAAAGAAAATTGCTAAGTCATGGTAACATTTATGGAGATTCTGTATGCAAGGCATAAGGGACTCTAAGTGGCCTGTGTTCAGCTCTACCATGCTCTGTACACAGGAGTGAGATTACAGATGAAAGAGGACAGTATCTCTGGATCTCTGACTTAGTCCAGGTTTTCCTGGTTCTTTCTGATGTTACATAATGTCATTCTGTCTGTTGCCTTTTTGTTTTAGGGTTTTAGTGCATTGCAAAAGGAAGACTAAAGAATAGTAATAAAAGAGAAGTTAAGGGAGAGATGCTGTAAGGAAACAAACCTATAAGAAAAAAAATCAAAAACCAGATGTAGTACAATGTTTATAACATAGAGCTGCTAAAAGTACTATATGCTAAAATAGATACTATGATACAAAACTCTAGATGGACATTAATGAGCAAAACAGAGCAGAGGCCACAGACCTACACAAGAGCTTTTCAACAGGCTGTTCAACTGACAGGATTTGCTGCTTTATCTGATTCTTTTGATGGTGAAAGAACAAGCTACACCCAGCCTAGAGACTCTGTGAGTTGGTCTCAGGACCTGCTTAGGATGCACAAACATATGGGGGACATGTTTATCTTCACATGACAGTGGGAGGTGCAGAATGACTTCCATGGGATTAGCATGTGCTATCATCACAATGTATTCAGAAATGCTCTTGTTGACAGTTCGGGTAGCATCACTGGCTCCTTTCAAAAGATGTTTGTAGTTATGTGACTACTGAATACATCTCAAACCTTTTTTGGTAAAGTTATCATCTGTGAGGGGATAGGCCTTTGATTAGTCTCACCCTTCCCCCCTCATGGCTGTGGTGCACCTCACAGTAAGATGAGAACAGCTCACCCATTTTCCCTTTTCCTTAGAAAACAAATCTAACTGTAAAGGGCTACTAAAACTGATACTTCCATTTAGAGGCCATTTTTCTCAATCCTTCAGTTTATATTCAGGTCATGGTAAGTATTCAGAAAAATGCCAATTATTTCTTTTTTTTTAAGGTTTGTGGATCAAAGAAATACTAATAAATAAGGAGTAGCATAAATGAATGTCATGAAAGCCCTTATGGCCTGAAACATACAAAAACAGGTTTGTGTCTTTCACAATGTCAGAGGGGACTGAATAACAATAAATTCACAAGGGTTAAAAGCTTAATGAGGACCTTTTGTCATATAATCTGTCTACCTCTGCATCTTAGCTGAGGCCAATGCAGGCTCTTTTATTTTAATCTTAATGGCTAATATTACTGTCATATTACATAGTAAATACATCTCTATGCATACGTAGTGGTGGGTTATAGAATTAAGTCAAGCTTGAAAAGGCTGCAACCAAGTGGAAGGAGCCTCAGAAGTAGACTGAGAAAAAGTCTGTGTTGATAAAATAGCAAACCAGACAAGTATTGGGTGAGAGCTCCTGCTGGAGCTACTGAAATCAGATCTGAGAAAAAAAAAAAAAAGCTTCAGAATGTCCTTGCTAGGTGAAAGGCTGAATTAGGGTCTGAAGCAAGAAACAGGTCAGGAGCAGGAAATTGGAAGTCAGGGCCAGATCTAGACAGGTGAGTGGATAAACTGGTAGTCAGTTAAGTATGCTACATCAATTGTCAGGGACAGAGCTGAGCCCAAGCTCTGGGAATACATGGGAAGTCCTTGGTCCTTGATGCACACACCAGGTATTGGACGATAGGTTGGTGTGGGGCCATGTCATTGCAGTGTTAGGTGCCCCTGATGCAGGAGTGTGTGCTTATTAGCTTTTGTCAACTTGACACAAACTATAGTGCCTTGGGAGAGAAAGAACCTCGATTGAAGAATTGCCTCCATCAAATTGCCTCTACATAATCCCACAGGCATTTTGTTGGTTAATGATTGATGTTCAACTCATTGTGGGTGGTACCACTCCTGAGAAGGTAGATCTAGGCTTTATAAGAGAGAAGGCTGAGCAAGCCATGAGGAATAAGCCAGGAAGTAGCACCCTCACATGGTCTCTGTTCCAGTTCCTACCCACAGATTCCTTCTCTGAGCTACTGTCCTGACTTCCCTCGATGATGCACTGTGGCACAGAAGTATAAGCCAAATAACTGTTTACTCCCCTAAGTATGATTTTGGTCAGCATTTCATCATAGCAACAAAGAAACAAAATAGCATAAAGAGAGGCACCCTTTCCTTGGCCTGACATATCTCATAAATTATTAGGCCTGTGTGGGACAGTGATAGGCAGCCTGTTTTCTGGTCGAGCTAGGTTTAAACCCCAGAGAGCCAGCAGGTATACCTGCAAAGGGCAAAAGGCCCGTTTGCCATGCTCCCAGTGTGGCCATCAGTAGCATATGGCAATGCCCCCAAGCTCCTGATATTCTGTCTGGGCTCCACCCCTACAATTTCCTAGCAACAGCCAGGTGGGCCTGGCCCACTATAAAAGGGACTGCTTGCCCCCTCCTCCCTCTCTTGCTCTTACTCTCATACTTTTGCCTCTCGCTCCCTTGTGCCCCTTGTCTCCGCATTCCCTTCCCCCCTCTCTCCACATGGCCATGGCCAGCCTCTGCTTCTCTACCCTCTCCTTCTCTCTGCCTCTACTACTCTCTTATCTCCCCATCCTGCCATGACAATAAACGCCTTAAAACCTTGGACTGCCTCTTATCAGGATCCGACGTGCTGGAGCAGTGGAGCAGGTCTTCCTCTAAAGGGCCACATCTAGTCTCCCACAGGGGACCTCTACAGTTCCAAAAAAGGATGGGGGGGCCTGGGCTGCGGCCCAGGTCTCTCTCTCTCCTCCCGGGGCTGGCCTGTTTGCTGCACGGCGCCTTAATTAAAAAGGAGGCAATGTATGAATGAGTTATTTTATTGTAGGAAGGAGAAATGTGCTGGTTGAGTAGAGAGAAGGAAAGCAGAGAGAGAGAGAGAGAGAGAGAGAGAGAGAGAGAGAGAGAGAGAG